>MVAH01000297.1:0-12118 GCA_014825575.1 Phaffia australis
GGGGAAAGGGGGAGGAGAAGGGGAGCACAGAAGGAGGCGATCAGCCTCAAGACCATACAAAATAAGGAGATACCATGAATAATCAGAAAAAAGATGAAGAGATTCGAAACATATGAAAAGATGAGATTGGAAAAGGTATATGAACCCCCAGTTTAAGGTCTGAGAGTATCGGATTGGGGGTCGCGAGGATTCACGTTGCTCGTAGAGATTGCATTTCTCCTATAAAATAGGATGTAAGGCATTCAGATCTAACAGACTTACGGAGGGTCATAGGTCAAACAATGAAGGGAGACTCACGGGCTTAAAGATGGGAGATTTCGATCAAACACACTCATGCTGACCAAACTTTCACTACTCAGTGTCAATCTCTCCGCCCATCCACCCGTGGATGAACTTCTTGTATTGGATCCTCCTATCAACCAATCGTCTTCTCCTTCCTCCTGAACTTCTCTCAAATTAGCGTCGTCACTAGCAAATCCGTGTCCAAGAGTGTAGCCAGATTGCCTACTGAGAGGGGATAGTGCGGGAGATAAAGGAGATTCAGAATCAGAAGTTATGGATTGTTGGGATGAGGGGTTGTTGAAGGGATTGAGGTGAAGACCGGATTTATTTGTGTCCCCTGTTGAATTGAGGATGATCAACGGAACGGCTAAGTAGCATTCATGTCAGTTATGTATGTGAGCCCAACACAACGGTAGAGGTCGAAAAGGACAGTTACTCACCAGTTTCAGTTTCCATTCGAAGCGCCAATTTGTTTTCTTTCTGATATTGGATATAACGCCGTCTGGTCTGGATAGCGATGAAGAGTGATCTGATCCGCTCGGTGCTCAGAGCTTCGGTGACCTTGCGCACAAGTTTTCTCCGACGAACAAGTTCGTCCACCCTGGTAAACACCGTTGATTAACGCAAATTTGTGTGGTGAGTCCAGATATCTGATATTATGTTTGAAAGCATATTAGGTGCTTACAAAAGTGCGTTTTCATCATCTATCAACTTATAGTGAGACAAGAGAACGAGCATATTGGCGAAAGAAATTCCTTTTCCAGCTTCTTCAGAGATCATAGCCTCGTGATACAACCGGACGTTCAGTGCTTTCCTCTGTCTGACCTGATTGAAGTCGATCTTCGATAAAAGGACTCCCAAGGCCCGAACATCGATTGTGTGGGTTTTACCGGTGATGACATCCAATTCTTTTGTATCAGCAGTCGGCTGAGAAAGTGCAAGCAGATTGGTAACGGAAGCTTCTCGTGGGTATGTTCGAACCTATCAAGCAGGGTAGAATTAGCCACTTTTGAGTCCTCTGTGGGTCTAACAATAAACTTTTGATCAGATACTCACTTCAAATACCCCGGATAGCTTTGCAAAGAACGGTATGAATTGCTCCTTCTTGATGTAACCCGTTCTGGTCGGATCGAACAAAGCCCACGCTTTTTTAAATGCACCTAAGTGTATCACAGAGTTTAGTCTTTCTTGATCTTTAGACCTGTGGAATACTTTGAGAATGAAAAACTTACGGATCTCCTCTCGATTCAAAGACGCTTTCCCCGGAACCTGGAATACATATGAGAAGCTCTCGACAACGATACCTTTTTACAATTTATCTCAGTTTGACCTTCTTTATACGAGGAGAAATCGCAAGGTTGCTGAAAAAAACTCACCGGTAAACATATTGACAAACAGATACATGGAGATCACGTTCCAAGCAATAAAGATTCCTGCGCAAAGTACGTCAATATGTCAATACCAGATTAAGCGAAGCACTAAAGTCTAATACGATCTAGGATGAAGACTGACCGTAAGACCACGCTGTGCTGCCACAGTCCGTTTCGAGGTAATTTTTACTCTCAACGCATCTTGGATAATTCAAAGCATAATCGTGCATAAATCTGAGTTGAGAATTTAATGTCAATACGTCAGTTCTCTAGTCCCTTTCAATCTTATCTGCAACAGAACCTCACCCATTCCACCCCTCGCCTGTACTCATAAATGCCAACATGACCACACTGTTTCCAAAATCCCGAAAGTTGGCGTTTTGCGTTTCACCGTTGGACCACTTGGTGAGACTGAAGACTTCGAGTGTGACGATGGCGAAGAAAATAAAGAAACAGAACCATAGCAAGAAGAGATTTCCAATAGCTGGCGCGCTTGCTCTGTGATAGGTCATCAGAGAGATGATAAGCATGAGAATTGTAAATTCGCTCGTCGAGTTGACAAACTCACATGGCAGTTTTGAACAACTGGTTGAGGCTACTGCTTGTTTGAACAAGCTTGAGGATTACAAGGATTAGGAATGCTTTCTGAATTTGAATCAGGTAAGATAATCCCGAAGGGCCATTAAAGACGGAAGCAAGAGTGGTTGCGAATGTTCCCAAGACGGTGATCAAATCGAAGATTGACCTGAGGAAGAGTTGAAGGTGAGTTAAGGCTAATTCTGTTCGAAACATCGAACGATACTTACCAGCCATTATCTCTGAAGTGGAGGAAAGACAGAGCACGGATTAAAATGTGCAACTGCTATCAGGTGGGATCAATCGAGAATGAGACAAGATATATCTTACTTGAAGCTTTTCCAACCTAGTCCATAGATACGGATAACAATATCAATTGTATACAGTGAAGACAACACTAGAAACAGGCAGTCTAAAATTGAAACAGACGTGAT
This sequence comes from Phaffia australis, assembly GCA_014825575.1. Lineage (NCBI taxonomy): Eukaryota > Fungi > Basidiomycota > Tremellomycetes > Cystofilobasidiales > Mrakiaceae > Phaffia > Phaffia australis. The sequence goes on from MVAH01000297.1 coordinate 2,663, forward strand.
ACAGAGCGAGGAAGAGGCATGTATTGTCAGTTGAGTTCTCGAAATTGGTGATAAATTAGTAAAGCTATGCACTGACTTCGTATCAGCGCTCCAGTGCTTCCTTTCTTGCTCGAATCATAGGTATTTGTCCTACAGCATTTTCAATGCAAGTAGAAGATGTGGAATATGGTGTTGGTTAGATCAAAAGACTATAGAGAAAAATTATTTTTTGAAGTTGAAGAATTTACGCCATGATCAGGGTATGGACGATATAGCTGGCAAACATCGTGTTTGCCCACCAGCCATGTTTGGATACCGCTCGGTCAAAGCACCAAGACCGAAGCGCTAAACGTATGTACAAGATTGGTGAGTATTAAGTAGCAAAGCAACAAAAGAATGTTTGGTCCTACTCACAGGACTTAGGCCGACGATGTGGTCTTTTAGCCTAAGAAAAAAGCAGGGAATATATTGAAAAGCCAATTTAGACAATAGATAATTGGGTACAAACGACGACGAAATAATCTCCACAACAATTGAATGGCTTACTGGTCCTTGTCTAGCTATGGTCTTCTTGAGGTTAATCCATTGTCTAATTTAAACAAGACGCAACTGTCGGTAAGCATTGATGTTAACATACTGAAGATTTGACAGATACTTGCCTTTGATCATTCACAAGAAGGGAAGATCCAGAGCGTTTCCCGTACGCCTCGATGATAATAGTGACGAAGACTTGAAGCATGGAATTCAGAATCATATCAGATATATACAAGAGTCACAGACCACATATGCTGAACGTACGTGTTAGAATGATGACGGCGCCAAACTGAGTAAACGATATATCATTTGCAAACGGTAATCAGTCAGTAAACATTCCATCGATTTCCAGGTCGGAGAGTAACGAACAAGGTTATAAAACAAGAAGAAGAAGGCGTTCCATTGGGAGGCATTGATTGCTGGTTGCTGATTTTTCCTCGTGATGTTCATAGCTGAGGCCATCACGTCAACCCAACCTTCTAATGAAACAATCTCGAAAAGAATCAAGATGGACTACGATTACAAAAGAAAATTGTGTTTACACATGTGTAGGAGAACATCAGTTTCATGTCGATAAACTACGATCACTGTTTTTTCGCGCACCTTTTGAAAATCATCAAACGACCAAACACTAAGACAAAATGAAGATCAGAAAACGTGATACAGACAACGCAGAAGTTATACGACTTGATCTACCTTGCATCGACAGTAGGATTTGTCCAGATTCTAGGAGTAAGGAATCCCGAACCAATACCATCGACAGGAGTCGCAAGATACTCGCCAATGCATTCATTTCGTGAACTTATGCTCGAATCATTGCAGCTATAAAGTAAACCGGAGAAACAGTTCACACCCCACACTGCATAAGGAACCATGTAGAGTATGACCAGCATCGAGGCATCTCTATGATGATACAAACATCGCTGTATTAGATCACATCAATCACCAGCAAACTAGTTATAGCAGATATACTCACATAATCTTCCCACCTCCAGCAAACACGACCGAGTAGAGAATCTCACGTGCTCGTACGGACAAAGTGACCAAACGCAAAGACCGAACAGCTTTTAGAGCTCGAGTGAATCTGGATAGTCCTCCGAGAGTGGTCAAAGCTATGAAAAAGATCCAAGACGACGTTGTTGTTAATGAAATGGAATGTCTCTCCATCTACCGTGTGCTTCAGGAACTTACTCGTTATTGTGTTCGTCAGCAAACATGTCAAGATCACAAAATCGATGCGGTTCCAAGTAGAGCGCAAGTACGCATTTGGACAGAATATAACTAATATCCAGAGATAGAATAAGCTAGTGACAACGGCACAGAATACACCAGTCGACTATACTCACAGCCATCCGCTATTACTTTGATCATGAACTCTAGAATGAACACCAACACTAAAGCAATCTCTGTCAAATCAAACCAGGGTTGCTTTTGGTATATGTTTGTGGAATAATACTGCCGTCCTGCGTATCATCAAACATAGGTTAGTCAGGGTATTTTGACAGCCTAAAGGGGGTCATCAAATACTTACGATAGACCGGAGTAGCTACTGTCGCGATAATAATTCCGGAGAACACCGTTGCTATCATCACGATTTTGAGGGCGAATGCTCTGCTAGGTCGAGCTGGTCTACCGAAGAGACGATCACCTATATAAGAGAGGAATCATAGGTTAGATCACATAGACTTTCGGTTTGGACAAAAATTTAGTCAAGGATGACTGACCATCAGCAGGAGGAACCATACTCTGACAGAACTGTCGGATAGGATTACTCTGAGAAAAAAGCCATAAGCTAACATCAAATCCGGGGTGGGCCGCAATGAATTCGACTTGGTAAGCACGTCTTTCTCGAATGGCTTGCGCAGTTTCGTCAGTAGTCTCCATTGATCGAGTGAAGTCTCTGTCAAGAAAACGATTAAGAGCGTAATGAGAAAGGGAATCTGCGAAAGAAATATAGCACGGGATAGGACCTTGATGAAAGCACATACAGGTACTTGTTCAACCCCGTTGGTTGAGCTGAAGGTACTATGTTATCAACTCGACCTTTAGAAAGATCCTTCAGAGCTATTTCCTCGGCTTTAGACTTCTCGGCAGCTCTTCCGAACATGTTTTTAACAAAACTGCGCATTCCTTCCTGTTTCGTCTATACGAGCCGGACGTAAGATCGATGACAATCAGTGAGAGACCAAGCATCGACCACGATAAATAGAGACATACGCCAAAATCCGTCGGGCCGAAATCCCCCTCCATCGAACTCATCTTGATAGGTACGCCAGGATTTCGCTGAACAATCGCCTTCTTTGGTTTTAGGAGAAGGTACGGATTAAATCTGTCCAAGAAAGTATCTTGTGGTCGTTTGGGTTCGGTTCTTCGGAGGAAAGCCTCAATCTGCTGATTCTTCTTCGTCTCTTCAGCCACAGCAAAATTCTGTGAAGCTAAGAGGCATCAGCGTGGTTCAAGTGAGAAGAGTGGAAGAATCTTCTGACCTCTTGGATAACCGCAATGAACAGTTGGAGCCTATGCGAAAAATGATTGTTGATCCATCAGCGGTCGTCGTGAGCATGCCTACTTTTTTAGCCGTCAAATCGAAAAAAGACATACATGATGAAGTTTGAAAACAGAAACCATAAACATAAGAAGATGCCAGAAATCACTCCTTGTTTGTATTCGAACTCAGCATCGAGCTATCAGAAAAAATTAAATCAGGTTGAGTTCTGAGCATGTGTAGACTCTGGCACCAGAAATCTGATGACAGGATCTTGGTGACGGCTTACAACTGTATATAAAGGATCTGTCCAATTTTCCGATGAGAAAATTTGGTACATTCCGATGAAACTGTTGTATATTTCATCGAAGGTGATCATGGTTTGCCCATCTTGTTCGATGTCGTTCTGTCAAGAAACAAGCAGGGCTATGTAAGGTCTATCATATCGTGGTCGTATGGTTTGAGCGCCAGATCACTTACTTGGAATAGTTGCAAAGCAAACATGGCGGCAATGAGGATTGTCAGGCACAAGAAGAGCGTCATGTTCAGAAGACCAGAAACATGTCCGAACACGGCGATCTGAGAAGATATCGCGAAAGAGGAAAACAAAATCAACATTGGGCGCAAGCAGATTGTTATGGTCGATAGCTTACCAGAAGAGGCTTCATTCTTGGGACAGCCCTGTAAGGCGAGATAACGAAAACGATGAGTTACGTGTAAGCGCGGTCTTAGATATCAAGGAGTTGAAGCCTCAGTGAAGTGAAAAGTGCTTACAAAATCACTCGATACCATCTAGCCAAAGGAAAAATCGTCAACCACCCGTGCGCCAGTGACGATTGAATACCCGGCATCTCAATGATAGTTGATACCACAGCGAGAACCAGGTCGAAGTCATTGACAGCGTTTCTGAAAAAGGACTTCCAGTCAGGGCAATGACCTAGAATCCGGATGATGATCTCCAAATCGAATGCAATGGCCGATACGAGAAGGATGATATCTGTTTTGACGATGCAATTTGTTCATAAAAATAACATAACGCATCTGAGCAATTTAGAATGGACAAAGAACACAACTCACTCATACGGTTCTCGTAAAACATCGAGTCAACTTCTGTTTTGGTAGCCTGAGCTGCAAGAGTCAAGATGATACCAATAACCCAAATGATGGAAGTCCGGTTGTACCATTTCATGATCAGATTATCCTTCTGACGTCTCTTAGTCTCGTTCGCATTCCATTCATCAGCTGAACTGTCAATCGAATTCGAGCTATTCAACATAATTTGTGAGGTGAGACCACTTGATACGACCAGGAGTTGAAAGATTTGTGTAACGTCTGGCCTTACTCTGTTGCACCGAAAGCGCTACGTTTGGTTTCTGTGCGAATGTCAGAAAAAGCATTTGCGATGACAGCCACAAATAATTGCGAAAACCACAGGTTGATGATGATAATTCTAGGTCGAAATACAAGGACGTTAGTCGTGAGTTTGTAATGCTTTAGGGAAATCGATATGACATACCCCAAAATGAAGTATATACAGGCTAGCCAGTAATCTGTTTCCATGACTTGATACTATTAACATCAGAGTAAGCCAAAACACGCAAAACACGTTCATATCCGGCCATTTAAAGCAGTTGTACCATATTTCAGGCAAAGAATGGCTACTGACCATGACACTTGACCACGAATTAGCACTAGCGATGATGACGACCTGCATCATCGACCCTAGTATATTGTCAAATGTCTGTCCTGCTTCGACACTATCATCCTGCTCAATACATCGCTGGCCTCTGGGACAAATATATCCTTTAGCAAAGTTGACGATGGGCAGGTCTATGTTACTCTCATACACTGGCCCCTGGTTGGAATTGGTACTCGCATCGTACCAGCCGCCACAAGCATGACTTAGAGTTGTTATATCTGATGAATTTGTGGGATCTTTTTAGACAAGAAATGATCCGTTTGAGTTTGTATGAAAGTACGAATGAACGTCTGTCAACTAGGTACCTTGAGAGTTATAAAGAAATGTATTCGGACTTACTGACTACATAGCATGATCTTCGCATGGAGCCCTGAAAACATTGCACACCTATGATCGAAAATATACCGATTGAGAACATCACGAAGAAAGCAACATTCACCAGGAGAGGCCCTGCTCTTTTCAATGAATGGAGGATTGTCTATCGGTTGAACAGAACAAACAGATCGAAGAATATTCAGGATAGTATCCACCTTTGGTTCAGGCTTTGTAAGAAAGCAAGAAGCTCACCGCTGTTCCCTTCGTGATGACCAAAAGCCTGCCTGTCCTCAACACGCTTAAAGCTCTAAAAACAAACAGGTGCAGACTTGGTTGAGCCTCTTTGCCTGATGCGCTCAATCCAAACATGATCCAAAATGATATCACAGCGATCATATCAATACGATGCCATGAATGTCTTAAATAAGGTCTTCCAAACGAAGCTAGGTTCCTTTGCTTTAGCAGCGACTCTTGAAACGGAAATTCGAAGGTTGAAATTCGAGATTTTATCGAATGAGGAAGGAACGAGGAATCGTTTGTAGAACCAGAAGCTGAATGAGAGCCAAATTGACGAGATTCTGAGGATGTAGTCGAATCCAAGCTAGGTAAGATAGATGGCGGGGATTGTATATTGAACGTCGGAATATTTGATGAAGAATCTTCAGTTGTCATTTCCTCAGGCGATCGGCGACGTCTTAGCCCAGAAGAGTCAATTTCCTGGTCAAAGCTACGCGACCTTCGCTGGTCTGAGTCAATTTCCGGCTCAAGACTGAACATGAACCCATCATCGTCGCTATCCTCGACTTCATCATAAGTTCGTTGTCGTTCCTCCATCTCCTCCTCCTGTTCTGCTCGCTGTTTTCGCTCCCACATAGCTTTTTCCTCGCGATCAATCCAAGCTTCAGAAGTCGTCCCCGTCAAAGCCAACACAGCCCGGATCTTGATGACTCCACTTTTAAATCTTACGTTTCGAGGACCTTCTCTAGAAGGGGAAGCTAGAGGGATTGTATTTGAAATTTTTGGACTCTGAGGACCGCCGCTTGCATGAAGAGTTGCGGAAGAAACGGCTGCAAGAGGAATCACGAAAGACGATGAGCTTTCCTTGGGCGCAAGGGATTTAGATTCAGCGAGTTGGTGAGCGGTGAACGGGTCGAATATTAGGCCGGAGATAATGATGCGAGCAAACATCTCCACAGTGAAGATAAGGAACAGGGCGAGAAGACACCAATCTTCCCATTGCATTCCAATCGCCTGAGCAGAAGTCAATGCTCCCTGAAGAACGACTACGACGGCATTAGTAATTATCAACATTATGATTATAGGTTCAGTCAATCTAACCAAAAGATGAAAAGAAAGGACGTTAGACCGAACAAAGACCCTGATGTTCAGAACTCTCGAAACAACAAAAACTGAAGAGGCAATGAATCGACAAACTTGTTGTTCATTACTCTCCAACATGCTTTTCTCAGCGGGTGATCCGGTTTGAAGATTCCTAAGCTTTTCCCGATTAATGGCCCAGATCCTATCAATTTAGGGACAGCCTTGTTCGTCATACCTGCCGGATTCGAGCCGCTGCTGGCGGAACTTCCAAAACTAGGTCTCCTTGACGAGTGCGATGTCCCATCAGCAACTCCCGGGGGCGCAAGCCATTCATTCTTGTTTTCATTCCGGAAATTCTTTTGGTTTTTGTCACCTGCCTCCGACGTGTTTCTTGTCCTATTTATGACTGACTCATCGTCCCCGTCTTCATCTTCACTTGGGTCGTTCTCATCCCTAAGCTGTACTGCCCCATCTGAGGCCGATACATAATCCGCTACGTTCCTTCCATCTAGATTAACCACTTTGGAGGAGGCTCTTCGAATTCCTCGACTGACCGCCCTTATCGTCGAATTTGTATGAAACGATGAACCTGGTATCATCAAGGAAGGCTTCCGTGATTTAATCGGTGAACGGCCAGGTGTAGAGGGATAGTTTGGTCCAGATCCAAAGGATATATTTTGACGAGAGATTGAGGGCCTAGAGACATGGCTTAGATTGTTTTTAGGAGAAAGCGGTATGCGGGCTTCGTCGAAAGCGAATGTTTCATCTGAGGAAGCAGATTCATCATCTGATGAGTGATGATCGTCTTGATCAAAGGTCGTTAGTGATTTGGAAGGCAATCGAGGGGATGGTGATGTCGAATCGCGTGGCAGACTCTCGACCGCATGCGGAGGGAGATATTGAGCTGTGGATGGTCTCGTAGGTGAATAATGAATAGAATCTCTGATGGTATAAGGACTCATCGTGAGCATAGCGTTCATGAAAGAGAGTAGGTACAAGAACGGCTCACTCTGCAAATGCGTTCTGCGCCGAAGTTGTGACCACGTGCCGAGGGCTTGTTGAGGAACCAGGTGATGTTGATGTTAGTGTTGATGCCTCCTGCTCAACTAAACCCACAGACCGAGATATATTTATTGAGGATACGTCGACACGTCCTACATTTATATGTTGGGTGGACCGTTCGTCTGATGTAGGCAGGGTCATATCGTTTCCGAAGTTCAAGCTAGGTGAATCTGGGGAAGGGTATAATCCTGAAGACGATTCTGCAGGCTCAGATCTCGACATGCTAGTTGAGTATCTATGGAATATAACAAGACATTATGACCCGAAGAGAAGAGGATGTATGATGAGAGAATGATCCAAAAGATCGGTTGATGTTCCGAGCGCGACATACAGACCAGGTTGTCACTCACCTTGTCTTTTATGAGTACGGAAACTGTAAGGTATGCCAAGCCTAACGGGTAGGAACTTTTGCAAAATTATAACAGACCAATCTTGAAAAATTCCTGATTCAGTATCTCCAAAGAGCTATTCAATGTCTTCCTGATATGAAAGATGATGTTGACCCTGTGAAGAGGTGCTGCCTGTCTAGGATGATTAGGGAATAAAATGAAACAGGATGAATGTTGGCTGGCTTGGGGTAGATGTTCCTATATCAAGACGTCATGTGCTTGTGGCACGTTCGTTGATGTGGCCATTGCTGTGCTCCACAAGTGCTTCACCCAGTAGTGTATCTTGATATCTTAATATCTTGATACCCTTTTATCCTATACAATTCACGTTTTGACTCCAGGTGATCTTATCAAGATTAATCCTATGTTGAGAAACAACCTATGAGACAAGAAACAGATCTTTAAACAAAAGAAGCTCGAGATGAGTTGATCAGAAAGCATGATCATGATTAAGCGGTCGTTCTATCGCCTCCTTCAGCTTCAGCAGTCTCTTCGATTATACCACTTCTTTCAGTTCTTTGATATATCTTGCTTGCTTCTCTACCGCTTCCTCCTCGAGTCTCTCTGCCTCATCTCATTGGGTAAGATTCTGATACTCTCGCTCTGTGATCAGCCAGGTGGCGTAGAGGCAAGCGTCTGCTTTCTCCCGGTTGGGTCCTGTATTTCGATCAGCTGAACGGGAGCTGTTCGAGTTGGCTTGAGATAGAGATTTTTAAGCAGCATCGGAAATTGATAAAGCTGATCAATATATGCTCACTCTGGTGCTGATGATAAGTAATTCTGCGATGAGTACGGTTTGTTGTTTTGTCTTCCACAAATTGAGTCGAATTAGAGATTTCCTACATGAGAGCAGACACTTGCAGCGCGCGGTCAGTAGGACTGAGAGGATCCTCGCACTCTCTTAAGAACTCTCAGGAGCTTGATCGTCATTAGACTTTATAAACTTAAAGATACTAAACTCTTTAAATATGCATTCGATGGAAATTATGTTTCAACAGAATCTGTCTCTCGAGATTTTCGTCCTCAACGTCTGCGTCACAAAATCAAACAGCATATCGTTTAACCGCGAAGGAGGAGTTACGCGCAAACGTGTGTCTTTTTTTGTTTGTTTCTCGAACAGATATGCGAACAGATTCGTTCCGCTTCATCCTGTATTGAGTTTTCTCATACTCGGAAGCCATTTTTCTGAAAAGTTTGCTTGGAGATTCTGAGACAATTCGCTCGCTATGAGCGTACCGATCCGACTGAGAACAACGGTTTTGCTATTGATTCGAATCTCGATACGATACCAAAGCTTTTTCTTGACAAAGTATAATGGAGAGGTAACTCAAAAGATTTGTGAGATAGTGGGAATTCGATGATTTCGCCACCATGCCGATAAATGCTTCTCGACATTTGCTTCGTCCGTTTTCGTCATTATCGTCGGCATCGTAGGAAGAACCCAAAGAAAGGCTGGAGTAGGAGCTGTTTCTATTGATGCCATCCTCATAGTCGAGATCTTATTAGTAACAGCAGCTGTAAACATGAAAAAACTAAGACTGATTTTCTAGCCTGAGGTCCACTCAGACGTCGAAGAGGTATGGAGCTGGAAGGGTTCAGGAGCAGGAGTCAACTGTACAGACAGGTTGGCTTGATCTTTCTTTTGTGTCAGGCCCTCTACTCTTGTGCTCACT
>MVAH01000298.1:0-12090 GCA_014825575.1 Phaffia australis
GGAGGAAACGGGAATAGAGGTGGTAGTCGCGGGCGTGGGGAAAACAAAGGAAGTAGAGGGCATTCCAACCAAGCTAGAAAGCGTGGTCATGATCGAAAGATGGCGAGGATGGGAGGTCCAACAGGAGGTGGTGATTAATTTATTCCTATCGTTTATCTTAATGGAATGGAAATATCTCCATCGCAATCAAGAGCAGAGCAAGTCTAGACCTGCATGACATATAAAGCATATCGATATCTTCAGAACACTAAAGGAACGAAGGAAACCTTCTTCTCTATTATCTTTGATTTGCATTTATATACTCAGTCGATAAGAAAGGACAAGCAACATGCAAAAGTTCGATGACTGGATACGGGGAAGAAGGAGACATATGATATGGGTAGACGTGCAACCCTTCGAAATCGAACTGTAGGGTTATATATTCAATAGATAGGTCTGAGAAGACACAAGAGACTGATGAAGGGGAGAGAGGTTATGCAGTAGGTGTTGAAGGTGCAGGCGTAGATGCAAGTTCAGACGAAGATTCAGGTCCAGGTCCAGGTGATGGTGTGGGCACGGATGTGCTACTTTTATTGAGTTCGGAAAGATTTGATGTAGGAGGTGTTGACGGATCTTCTGCAAAAACTTCAGGGAACCAAGCAGGTAGCCTATTGGTATTGCCTCCGGCCTGTCAAACAAAGAAGTACAACAGAGAATAGGAAAAAGATTAATTGAATATCGATAAAGATCAGATTCATGAAGACAATCATACTTTTTTAAGAACAAAATCTCTCAGACCAGCCTTTAAGGCTTTTCCATCGGGTCTTGAGACAATTTCTTTGAGTTGCTCTCGTGGGAGTTGAAGAAGAGCACCATAACTAGCCATACCAAGCACTTTGGCACAACGAACGAATCCCTCCCATGGCTGCCACGAAGTCCAGATTTTTTTGGTGATTAACCGAGAGAGAAGACTTGTGGACACAAACCCGGTGAGGGATTTATAGGTTTGAACGGATTTGATGACCTACATTTTCGAGAAGGAAATAGAGAAGCGATCAATTTGTGTTTTTAAAAGAGAAGAGGCGTAAGCTAAATCAAGAAACGGACTGTTCGGACGAAAAGAGTTGGAAGCTCGGGCTCATCCACGATCTGTTGCATCACAACTGCGAGAACCTCCGATCGATAAACATCTGTCATAGAGAAACAGATGTCGATTGCTGGTATGATCTCGCAAGATAGAGGAGCAGAAATAGTTTGAACACGCGTATATATGATTGTTGGTCAGTATAATCCAAGCCGATCGTGTTGAAGAGACCAGAACGAAGACTGTTGCACATACCAGCCATTGTAGATTTTAGTCCACTGTCTTTCTCACAGTGATGCAAAAGCACCATCAGCTCTGCTGGACTGAACTGCTCCGACGGCTTTATCCTCGGTATACTTCCGTTTCCTTCGGTGAAGAACGTCTGGGGTGGGGTGGTCAAGATTTGAGACAAGATCTGACGAACGAGGTCTCGTTCAAGCTCGAGCTCCTGTTCAGGCATCTTGCTACCTAGGATGGAAATTATTCGCGGAAGCTGCTTTCGAATCTCGGCCTGGATTTGCGAAAGTACGTTCAAGTGTTGATGAACAAGTACGCGATAGAGAGGATGGAAAAGGAGAAAGGTGCATTTGATCAGGTCATGAATACAAACAGCAAACAGAAAGATAAGTGCTTGTCTTTCCCTCTTTCTCATAGGAGACAGACCTCTCGGTGCTCTTGCCACTGTTTCTCTCATTATGAGGAACAATAGGCAAGTAAAGAGGGGACAGATAGATAAAGTGACCAGAGAGAAAAACAAAAGACTAACCTTATCAAGTTCTACTAGAATAGGCAAGATGAACTTCGGACTGAGCTCTCGCTCTGCCACGAGACCCTTGACGAGCGCTACCAACGGAACCGACAACTTAGTCTTTTCGTCCTTGGCTTCCGTGAGAAGTTGGACAGTTTTGAGCGCGAGAGCCTCTGCTCCAGCTGGAAATTTTCTAAGAACTGTCAAGAGCTTTCCATGGCTAGGCCCTAGTGATCGGATAAGAGGCGTAACAATTTGTGCGAAAGCGTTCTGAATGGATGACTCTAAATGGACGTAGGCGTTGAAGATTCTGGTCAAACGAAAGAATGTTCATCAATATCAGACGGCCATGAAGTGAGAACAAAGAGGAAGCGAAACAAGGTGAACTCAACTCGTCTAAGAACTCCGGAATCTTTTTCGTTAATGCAAACAGAAGCTCGACGTATTGTCTAACGATGTCGATCGAGACAGGTGTCTCGAGTTTCACTGGCAGATACCGACTCTTAACTTCTTCCTGCTCGGGCTCCCCAGACACGTCTTTCAGCGGTGTCTCGGAGTTGGTATCGACATCCATGGATGGGCTTGTTGTAGTCTCCTCCTCAGATGTATAAGCAAGATCTGACTCGGGTATAGACATAGGTGCTTTCATTGCGGTCCGAAGACGTCCCAGAAGACGAAGAGCAAATGTTCTGATAGACAAAGCCATGGGTTGGGAATCTGGAATCCACAAACGAACAGTGGCGATCGCAGGATTTCGAACGTTGACATCTGCGGAACGAAAGAAAAAGAGAAGAATATTGGTGAGCGTTGTGTAGACACAGTCTTCCATCAGTATTTGTTGAGGATTACGAATTCTCAGTAGAAACTTACCAGGATGAGTGCATAGCTCTAATAGAGACTCTACAGTTTCGCCTCGTACTGGCGGTCTTTCTACGGTCAGATCCTTCAAGATCTTCATTCCAACCCTACCCTTGGTTCGATCGGGATCAGTGCAAAGCGCTTGAATCATCTGAAGAACCTCAGATGGGATTTCAGGAAGGTCAAGAATAAATTGGACAAGGCTTGTACCAGATATTTTGGGAAGGTATGTGTTCATTAGGAGAAGTAATGATGATCGATAACTTGGTTTCTTTAATGCAGAAAAAAAAACAGTTGTTGAAAATCAGCATCCTTGAACTAAAAAGTAAGGGTGGGTACAACTCTTAGAGGATACGAATGAAGTTTCTGTTGCGCTACTTACTCTGCGCTCTCCTGTCGATGAGATCTGGGTATCATTGTACCACTCTTCATTTAGCCAGAGCGCGGCAAACTTGCACCTATGGGTTACAGTTAAGACGAACGTCAGATGATGCCGCTTAAAGCCATCTTCTTTCCTGTCGCGCTTGAAAGTAAGGAGAAAAGCACGAACCTAGCTGAGAAATCATCCGCGATAAACTTGACAAGTGCCCTTCTCATCTCCGTTTCAACAGGCCTCTGAACGTCATCTTCCGTTTTGACATCTTCATTCTCCTGCTCCCTGCCTCTCGTAACCAGTCTAGCGATTAATATCATCCAGAGCTCCCACATCTGTACACCTCTACCTGCCGTCCCAAGAATCTCAACGTCACCTTCGCCTGCGCCGGCTCCAGCAGTGGATGGATGCTCGTCTACTTTGACAACTAGCGTAGCCGCTGCTGCTGCTGCGGCCGATTGAAAAGATGACGCCTGGCCGGCTTCCCAGATCCTCCTCAATGAACTCAACACAAGTGCTTGTTTTCGTGAGGCTGAGATCGGTCGGGGAGGAGGAAGGGAAAACTCAAGTACCTCGCCGGATCCTGTCGTCATCGTTGTGTTCATCAGGGCTGGGTTTTGTTGTTCTCTGGAGAAATCCTCTTCCTCCTTGGGCGCGATCAAACTAGGCTTGATGATGTCTTCATCGTCATCATCTTCAGGGGATGTCCTGTCTAGTGGATTTACCACGTCCGCTGACGATTCATCGATCTCGGCCTCGACTTCGCCGGTAGAGGTGATGATGCCACCAGCGGAACGACCTTCGGGAACGATTGCTTTGGTGAGGAGTGTGATAGATGCTGGAGGGGGTACCGAATTTGGAGGCAGAGGGAGTGTGAGTTGGGCCCGGACATCCTGCAAGCCATCCCGTTTGAAAAAGAGTCGCCCAGTCAGTAAAGTGGTACGTCATTTCTGAGAGCAAAGAAGTGGTTGAATCACTAACTCGAATGGTTTGGATCAAGACATCTTCTCTGATGATATCTAAATTCGCCATCATCAAGTCCACAACTAACTCTACAGGTAGCTTTGACACGTCGAATATTGTTCCCTCTATTTCTCTCACTGCTTCGACGCTCCCTCTCGGAGCTTCTCCACTATCAGTTGTTCCGACAGAGGATGCAGCTACTTCTATGGGCACGGATGAGGTCTGAGTAACCCCTTCCTCCTTGATAGTGATGCCGACGGGTTCAGAGTCTAACTTGGCCCGTTTGTTTGAGAATCCTGGCTGGTCGGGACCGGTTAGAGGAGTGGAGGAAGATGATCGTGGAGGTATCAAGGAAGCCTGCTGCATTGCTTGGAACTGTCGTTTTTGTGCCCGAGACTCTTCTAGACCTTCACGATGGGATACATCCATTCGAATCTGTTGTCGCTGCAAAGCTTCCATGATCGTAGGCTTCAAATTCGGCTGAAGGTTCGACCTATTCATTTTAATTTAGTTTGGTTTAGTTTGTTGCAAGGGAGAAGATTTCGACACATGTCTTGGTAGGGTCTGAAAACGTCGACAGAAGAAAGAGGAGATGAAACGGACCTGTCGAGATAGATCATGAGCGCCCGGACGACCTTCTCCACACTTCTGATCTCACTTCTTGGCAGTCCAGCCAAGAAATCTGGCGTCCATCCGGTCAATGCTGGGATGAATACCGCCGATAAGTGTGGTCGCAGACGGATCAAAGTCAACAATGAGGTCAACAAGGATGTCAAAAGGTCGGTATCCCTATGGATTCATTTATCGCGCGCGTCAAGAAGAGACGAACGATATTAAAAAGAAAGATGAGAGGTGCTCGAGTTCAGCATACAGAATTGACAAGAGTTAATCACCGCACATGCTTGAGTTCCGAACACATACCGGCACGTATACATGGTGGTGAGGATAAACTCGATTAGCTTGACTCCTTCCTGTTCTAGATCGCGTACTTGGATGAAAGGGTGATCTGGGGGGACCATAGCTATATTAGGATCTAGTCGTGAGTTGTTTAACTGTGTTATTGTGAGAGAAAAAAAATCGAAGAAAATCGCATAGAAACTAAGCATCTGATGTACGCGTTTATCATACATACAGACAAGCCCACCAAGCAGACGCGTCGATAGAACCAAAAGGAGAAACGTACGCGTGGATCTGTCCCTGTGGTTCGACTCTGTACTAGCACGACTCTCTGCAAGAATTTTATGGCCTGGATTCGGATACCCTTCTTCATCGGGAGAAGTGGTATTGATTGGTTTCCTCCATCGAGTGAGAACTGGCCATACGTGGCCCATTCGGTGATTTTAGCTTTACTCGTTGTCAGAGTGTTCCATAAGTGAGTGTTGGTTTTATTGTTACACCTAGGTGGACGAAACAAGATGGACATAGTGAGTGCTGTGTGACGTGAGTCATATACCAAAGAATGTACAAAGACAAGATCAGAAGAAGGATCCAAGGAAAAACTCACATGTACGGGAACAAGAGGGGGTAGAAAGAGGTGAATATCTGAATGACTAGCTTGAGAGATTGAGTCTGGGTGGATGGTACGAGCAGTTGAGCGAGTGTCTCAATGGTCTGCAAGGATACTAGAGGTTGTTCCAGTACCGATGGGACGAGAAAGAACAACCGTCAGAGTGAGGTGCATGTACTTTGAACAGCATGAAGAAAGAAAAAGGAAGGGAAAAAAAGAGGAGAATCAAAGATCTTACATGGAACTTTGACTTCTATCGGTAGAGTTGATCTACATATCCCAATCTCTAAGATCTGTTTGCCATGAGAGCATCGGAACAGAAGAAAGAGAGGATTGAGACACGAACGAACGCAGAGATGTCAGCCCATGAAAGAAAGTCTTGGTTGATGGTATACCCGACATGTTCTCTCCTCTCTTCGTATGGTGTTCCTGATCTCTGGCTCACTCCATTCTTCTTGTGGGAAAGTCAAGAGATGGAAGAGAACGAGAGAAAGAGAGAGAGAGAGAGAGACTCACACTGATCAAGAATCCAGTGATGACCATCTGTCCCTCGCCTTGTCCGACATGGGGCAAGAGGTAGCCTGCGATCTGCGGGATGGGTACCGGATTGTCTTCCAGGGCCTGGAGGGTCTTTTTGAGAAGCTCTGCTTGGGCTATTGGCTCCTGAGCCGACAGAGCTTGGGTGAGTAGCCCCAAGGCGTCTTCTGACATCTGCCAGGAAGAAAGCGAAGCGGGAGGTGAAAGAGAAAGGAGAAGAAGGATGAGAGATGGCCTGGCAGGGAAGCTGGATGGTAAGTTAACTGCTAGAGGTCGGTAAACCTGTTCCTAGAATTCATCGCAGATTTCCCCTCATCCTAGCTCGTTAGGGTTGTTCACCTTAAAGTGCAAGTTACACTCTACTGGTAGGCATACGTCTTCTTTTCATTCTGTGCTTTTGCTCTCTCCTTCTATCCTCTTCTCTGTGTCCTCTCCTTCACTATCATCCTCTACGTGTGTGTGCGTGTATGCGAGGGTGTGTGAGAAAGAGTTTTCTATCATTGTTCCCGGTCCTGTCCAACACCTGAGGTAAGCAGACTTCTCTTGGCTTGCTGCCTTTGAGAGTGTTAGCTGACGAGACATCCCCATTGCCTATCCATTTGGTCGTCATCCACATTCATTCAACATACACTCATACACTCATACCTTCATACAATCCTATCCAACGATTGTTTTCTTTCTGTTTTCTTTTCCCTTCCTCTTCTGAAGAAAACATCAACAACAAATACATTTCCTAGAAAGCTAACGATCCCAATTCCCTTAACTCATGCCCCAAACCTCAAGTTCAACCAGTTCTCGTTCTAACGAGGCTCGATCCTCTGGCTCTGGCTCTGGCTCTATCTCACCCTCTCCTACTACTTTATTGACGTCGCCGGATGATCAAGAAATCCTTCAGCTAGGTTAGTATGCTTTTTGTCATCGTTCTTCCTTCTCTTTTCTTGATCCGTTACTCACTCACTCGTTCGTGCTCTGTTCTGTTCTGTTCTGTCCGGTACGGTACGTCCTGTCTTCTTCTCGACAAGTGTATTGCTCCTCCTCG
The DNA here is from genome assembly GCA_014825575.1 of Phaffia australis. Taxonomy (NCBI): domain Eukaryota; kingdom Fungi; phylum Basidiomycota; class Tremellomycetes; order Cystofilobasidiales; family Mrakiaceae; genus Phaffia; species Phaffia australis. The sequence continues at coordinate 7,089 of MVAH01000298.1, forward strand.
TATTCACGAAACATTAGCAGGGAGGACATTCAAATAATCCTCAGACAGGCCAGACAGAACAATACCAAGCTAGGAATCACCGGTCTGCTCTTGTAGTTAGTGTTCCAAAGTTCTGTGTTGTCTCTGTTCGCAGGTTTCTATGTGTTTTTGATGTCTAAATTGTACCATATTGGCTCGAAAAATATGTACAGTCGGGATGGCCAGTTTGTCCAGTTCCTAGAAGGACCTAGAACGGTGGTGGCTCCTCTGTATGACCGAATCTCGTGTGATCCGAGACACAACACGATCATCACGTTGATCAACCAGGTCGTTCAGAAGAGGGATTTCGAGTCGTGGTCGATGGGCTTTAGGTTCGTTTCCGATCCGGTTTGTTCTTGCTGTCAGAGAGAGGTCTATACTGAAAACAGATCATGCCCACACACTCATGCAGAGAAGTCGCTCAACCAAGCAGTCAACCCGCCGGCTCGTCCACCGCTATAGAAGCCGATGCGTTCAATGATCTGTTGAACCATGCCTCGTTTGAGTACGTCCGCTGTGTAGGTTTGAATTTGGGACGAGATTAAACTGATCATCCGGCTCCCGTTACCTGTGCTGTCCGTTTGTTCTTCTAGTACGGTTGATCTCCCGGCAGAGATGTCTTCGAGGATCAAATCATTGATCAGATTGTACCATGGGCTTCTCCTTCGGTTGTGAATGAGGCGGCCTTTTGTTGTTTTTGTGTGTGTTTCTCTCTCTCTCTTTTCTTATCATCATCATCTTCTCATTTCGTTTTTCCCATCTATATAGTCTCCTTAATCTGTGTTTCTTATGATTGTGCAGTCCTTCGATTTTTTCCACTCTCTGCTCCAAAGGTGGAAGAATAGTTGACCCGGATCAACCCCGGATCAATGGTCATTCGTCTATTAGGCCGTTCTATTCAAATCCCATCTCATCTCATCTCTATATCTAACAGCTTTCTCTTTACGTTTTCTCTCTCTCTCTCTCTCTCTCTCTTTCATACTTACACGCTGTCTCTTTCGTTCTGTCTCACGACTTGTTTTTTTAAAGCCTCTCTTCTTTCTCTTTCTCTCATAGTCTTTGAATGGCGTGTGTCCCATACGATGACGTCCTCCCTGAGAAAAAAAAACAAACCATACACATCGGAAACTCCGCGGCGATCAATTTGCTGTATTTTTCCGAAGTCAACATCATAGGATATTTCTTCTCTTCTCTCCTCTTTCCTTTCCTTCTTTCCGAGTGAACATGTAGATATACAAATGTGTAGATGCGCAGACACCAAGGACTGTCTCTTGTTGATTCACATGTGTCAGCATGTACAGATGAGAAAGACGAGAGAACAAGTCGAGGCAGAGGCAGAGTGTGCTTGGCCGACGATCACTTACCATATTCGGGATTCCTCCGGTCCGTCTGTGAGATCCTTGATGAGCCGGTTAAACATCTTGAGAGATCTTCTTATAGAAACTCGTTCTGGTCTGGTCTTTCCATCAACCACTACCACCATCACCTCTCGTTTTGAAACCAGCAAAGATGGCACCTCAATCAACCGTACTCTCCATTCCTTCCTCTCAGCTCACCCTCTCTGTGTTCCATCAAGGCCGTTCGTCCAGATGGACTGTCTGACCCATCTCTCTGTGTCTCTCTGTGTTTGCATTCGGGGAAACCTCGCTCATGTCTTTACTGTTTTCTTCTCGTTCGCTACTTCTTTTCTTTCGACTTCTCCATGTCTGATGAACAACAGTGACGATTCATAGGTTGCTCGTGACCGAGTTGGATGGAGCAAAGGGTGGGAAGGCAAACGATATCATCCCAGAGGTCGAGGACTGGACGGGTAAGACTAGAGATGTGGGTCTGTTTCTTTCTAGAGCTTGTCAAAGTGCGAAAGACTTACGCCGCAAACGGTTCGTTTGGGACAGTTCCGACATTGCATCGGTAAGCTGTCTGATCTCTTTCTTCTGGTTGGTGCCGAGTGTCGTGGCTGATCGCTGTGACCGTCCATCTCGAAAACTAAAACATCCGAAACCACAGTCGGTCGATACGTAAACAGGTTGCCAGCAGAGAAACCGCTGCAGCTCCCCAGTGGAGGAACGGCGACTCCTCAGACCTACCCGCCTTCTACTCCCGGAGTCTCTCTCCACGGAGGAAAAGAGGGATGGGATCTCCGAGAGTGGCAACCTATCGAAAGCTCTGCTTCGACCTTGTTCTCTGACGCCGAGAAGAAGGTGATTGCCTCGGAGACGCCTGCTCCCCAGTCCCAGATGTTCACTTACACCTCACCCGACGGAGAGGGTGGATACCCTGGAACGGTTAAATCCGAGGTCCTGATCGCGCTCACGGAGGAATCGTTTGGAAAGGGAGGTGTCGTCATCATCTACCGAGCGGCTCTCATCGGGGAGAACGACGTGGAGACGCCCATCAACTTGACCCAACACTGGGGTTTCAACCTGGACGTCTCCGCCGAGAAGAGTGGGTCGAGCAACATCAAGAACCATCAGTTGACGATCAAGTCGTCAAACACGTTGGATCTCGATCCAGAGACATCCCTCGCTACAGGATCCCTCGTTTCGTCCGCCAACGGAACGTCCCACGACCACCGGGACGGTAAGCTGATCGGAAAGGGATACCCCGAGAAGGGCTACGACGATTTCTACGTGTTTGACGAGAACCGAGACTTCCCAGAGAACCCAACCGTCTTCCCAGTGACCGGGCTGGCCGATGCCGAATACGTTTCCGCCGTCCTTTCCACAGCCAAGCCCATCAGCTCGCCTCTGGTCACTCTCTCTTCCACAAAGTCCGGACTGTCCTTGAAGTTTGACTCCAACCAGGCTGGCGTTCAGCTCTACACTGCGCCCGGAGGAGGAGAGGGAGTCAAGAGGAAAGATCTGCATTCTGCCGACGGAGACCACGACCCAGACTACGGCCTTGATTGTAGGTGTCCTTTTTGTTCTTTCTTTCTTTCGTTCTTTCCTTTCGTTCTTTTCTTGTGTTGTCCATAACGCTGACGAACTGTCTTCTCTACCGATGGAATCTTCCTCAGACGGAGCCTATCTCGGTAAGTTGAATTACTTGTTCTTTTTTGTCTCCACTTTCGTAGCCTAAAACTGACAGACAAGAAACAAACCGGTCGCTTGGACATCTTTGGATGTCTCTGGATGTCTTTGCGCGTCGAAAATGATCTGATCCTGTTTCAGAGTTCCATGCGCCATACGGAGGATTCTTCTTACCCGAACTGGCTAAAGGCCGATGGAACAGTATTCTCAAAAAGGGAGATGTATACAACAATTTTGTGCGAATGGACATTGGTTCCGTTTAACTGTAAACTCAACTGTAGTTAGTGTCCGAGTACGGATGTGTGTGAATGTATCTTGTATAGTCAAAAGAAGCAACAACCACAATGAATGTTCTTTCTTGTAGTTGCTCTATCCGATGGTGATGGAAGCTCGGTCGATGACGCTATGACGTAACGGACGGGGTCTGATGAGGTTTATAAACCCTGGACGGATTTTTTTTCTTCTTCTTTTCTTTTCCCTTCTTTCTTTCAACCAACGAAAGATCATCTATTACTCGCTTCATCTCACTCTTGCACACACACACACACACACACACACACACACACATCATGTTCAGACTCACCAAGGCACTCAACATCCCTGCTCGATCGGTCGCGTCCGTTCGACCAATCTCGTACTCTTCGTGAGTTTTTCCCTCACTCACTCACTCACTCACACTCTCTCTGTTCTCTCTTCTACTTGAATCTCCCGTCGATTTCCGATGTGGCCGAACATGTTTCCCTCTTTGAGATCCATCGCTAAACATTCCATCTGAAACGCACGCAGCATCCGGCTTGCCAGCGGTGGAACCCAGCACGGAAACGATCCTGACGTCATCGCAAAGGAGAAGGCTCGGAACTTGAAAGGCCAGCAGTCCAGCTCGGCTCCGTTCGATGATTCTCACGCTCCCGGATGGAACGAGAACCTCGCTGTATGTTTAATCTTCGTTCCGAGATCCAAGTTCTTACTCGTATGGGAGACATGACGCATCTGCTAATGCATCGGATGATGTGATCTTTCTTCTTGTTACTATTTATTTTCAATTCGAACTCACGCCCACCATACACAGAGTGATGGAGAGGCCAACATCATGGCCGACAAGTCCAAGGACCTCTCCGTTGAGGAGCTTCAGCAGAAGACTGCCCAGCAGGTCGAGCGACACCACCACTCTGAAGAGGGAGCTCTTGGAAACCAGGGTATGTCTTTTTGATATGTTTCCTATGTCTCGCCGGGTTGTTCTTGTGGTAGATCCAGAGATCCTGATAAACGTGTTCTTCTTGTCTGCAGCCGTGCCTTCAAGCCCCAACCCTACTGGATCCGAGGCTGCTGTCGTAAGTTTCCGTTTTGAATGTCGACTGTGTGAAAGCAATGTGCTCAAACTCACACTCTTACATCGATCTAGCACGCCGACCGAGGAGAGCACACCGTGCACAAGAAGTAAGCTTGGTAGACGAAAAGAAACCAGCGTTTCTCGTGTCCTTATTTCTCCCCTTTTCTTGACTTGAGTGGTCATCGATCTTGTTGCATTAGCACACCTCTCTCTCCCCCTTGTGTTTCTACTCCTTGCCTCCCTGTTTCTCTCCCAAACAAACTCCATTGTATCCCTAGGTGCCATCCTTGTTTCCCTTGTTTCCCCTGTTTCCCTTGCTTCCCTTGTTTCCCTTTACTCTCTATATCGTTTTGCATGAGCGGATGAATCACTTGTGAACTCTGTCAACGAAAGAAAGAAGCGTGTGTAAAAAGAGTGAGGGTCGCGGGCCGGAGTTCCGATATGTCGGCGAATAAATACTCACATCTCTTTTTTCTCTTTAAACTTCTTTCATCCATCATTATCTTCTCCCTCTCGTTGTCTCTCTCTCTCTCTCACACACACACACACACACACTCTCTCTCTCTCTCGTTCATTCGTCGTCTGGTCTGTCAAGTGTCGTACTTGCTTCCAAGTCCACCAAGAG
>MVAH01000299.1:0-11984 GCA_014825575.1 Phaffia australis
TCCGAGATGAGACCGAAAACGAGCGGGTGTGTGTGAGAAAACCGAACAACAATTTATTTTATTTTATTATAAAAGGGGGAGAGGGCCGCCGGAGAGGGAAAGATAGGACGAAGATTCAAGGGTTCTTTCTGATAGATGGGGATCCTTCCGAGCAGCTGACACCGGACCCAATTGAGGGAGAGGTCGAAGGATCCACAACCATCATTTGAAGAAAACTGATGTATTCTCTGATGGGAAAACTTGGAAGATCAGATGGGACGGAAGGCGATTCTTACAAGACTTGGGTTGTTGCTGGGTTCTTTGATTTCCTTTTTTCGGTGGCGACAGGAGGAGAAAAAAAAAAGGAGAGAAAGCGGAGGAGGAAGGAAAAAGGTGAGAGAAGGCACCAGGGGGAGGGTGTTCCTGGAAGGGCACGTGGAGGTTGGTTACAGAGTGTGGGGTTACGACCGTGATCGTGAACGCGTCGCGTCTGCAAGGTCGTCGTCTCGTTCAACATGAGGAAACCAACGCGTCATTCTGTTCCTATCGTCTCACGCTCGCTACATCCCGTTCTGATGCTCTGTTCCGTCTTTGAACTCCTACCCGTTCAGACGGGCTCATCGTCGACCAGCATAGATAGATATCCGGGTATATCCATCAACACATTCATCAACAAGCTACATCCATCGACAAGCTACATCTTTATCACATCGGACCGAAATCATTCATCCTAATGTCCCGTCCAGTCAAGAGAAAGCCAAGAGCTACTTTGTTCGTAGTCTCTCTGTCCTTGGACTCTAAACTTCTGGCCACCAGGCCTACTAATGTTATCGCTTTCTTTTCCGTTTCTAGGCTCTTGTTCGATCCTCTGAACTCTCCAGTTAAACCTGTGGCTCCTCGAAAGTCTCCGCTTTCTCTATCTGTGTTCGCCGAGGATGAGGAGGAGGAGGAGGAGGAGGAGGAGGAGAAGGAAGAAGAGGGAGAAGGAGACAAGGAGGAAGCAGAAGGAGAACACACATCTCAAGATCACAAGAACCAACCAGGTCCCTTCGCCCAGGTCGACCACTCGCTATACTCAATCTATTCTAATTCATCGTCCAACTCGTCCATTTCTTCATTTACCTTTCCTTCGTCCCATTCTGGATTTCTCGTCGATGTCGGCTCTCCGGAAAAACAAGGGTCGCTCGTAGGAGACCTCATCGGAGACTTTGATGACCATGGGCCATCGCATACAAGACATATCGACGAGAACGAGGTCGACTCACTCCTGATGAGCTTGGACTCCCCTGTTCAGTCAAAAATGACTGACAGGCCCGGTTCGGATCGGATCTCATCAATGGAGACACCCACCCGGACGAAACATACCTCACAACACTCCTTCGATTGCCCTTCGACACCCTTCACTGTCATTCGTCCTTCACGCGCGGCTGAAGAGTCGTCTGTAGAACTAAAGCATCCCGAGACTCCAGACTTCGTGATGGCTACGCCTGTAGTCTCCAAGATCAACAGAACGTCGTTATCTCTTCACAAATCAACCTCGGAACTTTCAGAACCAAGCTCTTCCTCAACTCAATCCATTAATCCGTGCTTACTCTCCAAAGAGCCAAATGAATCCACCTTTGCTCCTTCATCAACTCAAGACGTTCTTCCCTCATCAGAACATACTGTTCTCCCTGATACAGTCAACCCTTGGGACATTCCCCTTCCGTCCAGTTCGCCTTCTGAACTATCCTTCTTCTTGACAGCTCCCGACGAATTTTCCTCCCCATCCCGTCCGACCGAACATGTCTCTCAAGGCCCATCACTCTGCTTCTTGTCTTCAGAAAGTCCTCCCACAGAAGAGTGTTCTATCTCGTTGGAAAGTTCTGAACCGCAACCCTCGTCCACTCCCCGCGCGCCCACCCCATCCTTCTTGCTGGACGTCACAGATACGTCGTTTGATCTCCTGGCCGACGCAACTTTACCCGAAGGATTCTCTATGTCCACACTCAGAGCACCATCACCAATGCTCCTCGCTCCTCAAGAGTTCACAGAGGGAGCTTCGTTCATCATGAAATCTCCTGCGACGTCTCGAAGCCCTGCACCTAAACGGTCCGACGGGCGCGCTCCGTCTCCTTTTGCGGACTCCTCGTTCGACTTACTAGATGAATCTCTGCCAGATATACCACCAGAGGCATCGTTCGCTCTCCCTCCACCCACTCCCCGATCAGAGGCGCCTACGCCTAGAGCGCCCACTAGATACACACACACCCATGCGGCCTTGCAGGATACTCCTTCTCAGGCTACTCCGACAGTGTCTTCAAGAATCCAACGCAACCCACTCCCCTCTTCCTATTCTTCATCTCTTTCGACAATCACCCCTCGGTCTCCTTTCATCACCTTTTCGGCCCCGTCTCCTATTCGAAAACTCACTCAAAAAGATGTTCTACCAGACGAAGGAGACACCACTCTGAACTTGGATGATCACTTCAAGAATGAAGACATGAGCTTCTGCCATTTGCCTGGAATGAGTCTCGAGTTGGACGGAGAAGACGATCGGTGGGATGTCTCGTTCTCAGATTTTGCAGCCCAGACGCAAAAGAAGAAACCTTCCGGCTCTAAGAATCTAGGAGCTAGGTACGTTCTTCTTCTTCTTCTTCTTCTTCTTTCCATGCATGACGTTCCCTACATGACACAGTGACACTCACTTGTGTTTTCCTCTCAACCAACTGCCCGTTCTGTTTTCTTTTTTGCGACGCGCACAGTCTTGCTCCTTCTCGGCTGGTCCAACCTACTGCACAGCCTGATCTCTTAGCTGCTTCTCTGCCTCCTCCACAAGAGGCCGTGTCTCATGATCCATGGGATGTCGCGCTCATTCATGAAGAAGCACAAGTCAAAGGAGATGGTTTACAATCTTCCCTTCCTAGTGAGTGACACCGATACGACCGTCCAAATGAGATAGAGTGCGACAGCCTGGCTGATTATTAACAAATTCGGTTGCATTGCACATAGCACCGACCTCTTCGAACTCGTCAACCTCCTCGGCTTCTTCGTCTCGAACTGCAACCTCAACGCACCCGTCCTCTCAACGTTCGATCTTGGCTCCAACCAACCGACAAGTGCCAGTTTCACACAAACGTATCTCTTCTTTGCCTCGAGAAAACTCTCAACCTCCATCCTCTTCGACAAAAAGTCTTGCTTCTAGTGCGCAAACGACTCCCCGACCTATTCGAAAGTCACCCTCTGTCTCTTCGACCCTCAATCTTCAACAGACTCCTCGATCGAGCGTCCAAAGCTCTCACAGTCGATCCAAATCCTTAGCAAACCATTCTCATCTTGATTCACCTTCCTTGGCCGAGACACCTGTTCGTTCGAAACCGCTTCCTTTCAGTAGGTTAAATGTCCGGCTGAGTGCGGCTGCCTCTCCAAGAACCACTCGAGATGTGTCGTCCGGAAAGCTAGTCTCCGGAGAAGATACTGGGAAAGCTCAGTCAAGGATGAAACCTTCGGCCTCAATAGGGTCTCTTGCTCGAGAGGCTTCCGATTTGCCGTCGAGTAGATCTAGCTCGACCCTACGCTCCGCGTCCGGTCCGTCTACGCTCAACTACGCACAGCCCAGCAGGTCAACTACATCGACGCCTTCGGCTCCTGATAGAGCGTCTCGACCTGTCTCGACGTCTAAACCCTCTCTTACTCCTTCGACCCGGTCAGCTCCATCCAACCCTCCGCTCAGCTTGCGCCCCTCGGCCCCAGGGTCTCTGGTCCCTTCTCGATCGATTCCCAAGCCTTCGATCAAGACTGCCTTTGGCGCTCAGCCGGGCACAACCGCAGCTAATACCCAAACCAAGGCGCATACTATAGAGAGCATCAGGGCAGCTCTGGCTAATCTGGAAGCAAGACGAGGAAAGCACTGAGTGAGGGTTGTGATAGATTATATATGTTTGTTTTCCAAAGAGAGAAAGAAGGAGAGTGTCTATGTTTGCGTGACAACCGTTGCTAGGGTTATCACCGCTGGCAAACAACGACCAAAAGAAAAAAGACATCACTCTCCATCTTGTGTCCTACTCTACGACCATCCATCTCTGTCTTCTCCCTTAACGTTTCGTTCTTCTCCTTCTTTTTTGTTTGTTTGTTTGTCAAAATGAAGCTCTGCATGCTTCTTCTGGGCCTTGCCCTTTGTCTGACTTCTGTCTGGGCGTGAGTTTCTCATGGCACTTGTGTTTAAACGATAGCTCATCTTATAGACGACGCGACTGATCTTAAGCCTCGGTTCTTCTTCTTCCGGTTCTCGATAGGTGGGACAAAGAGTAGGTTCTAGATTGTTTCTTGCTTCTGGGTTTCCTTCTCGCAAGAATCTGTCGCTCACTAAACTTGACCTTCACTGCGCTCCTCGGTCTCTCGTTACGATCAGCGACCATGAGATCTTTGATATTGTCGCTGCTCTCGAAAAGGCCGAGGGTTCGTTCTTCGTCTGTGCTCATGTTCTCCACCAAATTAGCCTCTTGTGCTTGACTTCTTTCCGTATGCTTTCTGTCATTTTTTTTTACAACAGGCAAGGGAACTACATTCTATTCCTTCCTCGATGTGTCTCCCTCTGCTTCCACGAAGGAGATCGGAAAGGCTTACCGAACCAAATCGGTATCTATGCAGTCAGCGTCCTTCGTTTGCTTTGCTGATTGGTTGTCGACACGGGACGCGGGCTGAACTTGACGAACCTATGTTGCTTCCAGCCCTGACAAGAACCCTGGAGATAAGACCATCCAAGATAGGTTCGCTCGACTCGGTGTGATCTCTGCCATCTTGAGAGACGATACCGGGCGAAAGCGATACGACGTGAGCTATTGTTTTCTCTCTGGTTCATCTCATCTTTGTCAAACGGAACACATCAGAGAAGATCAGCAGTTCTGCGTCGATAGTCAGAGTATTGACGCCTCGGCCTGTTGGAAACATTTTAGTTCTTCTACAAAAATGGAGTTCCTAAGTGGAAAGGTCTGTTCTATTTGATGCAAAGTATCGAGTGGCGATATACTGACCATGTTTCTATTCCGACTGGGTCTATCGTACTTACTCAGGAACCGGATACTTCTGTTAGTTGGAGTTCTCTTCTCTCCTTCTGACAACTCTCTTTGCTGACGGTCCACCGTTCGCTTTCCTTTGTCTCTTTCCTCAGACGCCAGATGGCGACCTGGGTTCTTCTTCACTGTCTTTTTCCTCGCGCTCGTCTCTTCCGGCTTTCAGTACATCTTCCGAAGGATGAATCACAGCCGAGATCTCGGCCGGATCGATGATCTGATTTCTAAAGCCCAACTAGCCGCTTGGGGCCCGAACGAAAAGTTCCGAGACGCGTTTGCAAGGAAAAAAGTTGCAGTCCCTGTTGGAACGGCAGGCCGACAGGCAGATCTTCTCGTCATGCAGAATGGGGATGTTCTCATGGTTTGTTTTTTTTCTTTCTTTTTTTTTCTTTCGTTTACCACATTCTGCCGGTCTCTTTCTGGCTGTCTTCTCGGTTGGAATCAAAAGTATACTGATATAAATCTGTTTCCTCTGCTTCTCTCTCTTCCTTACCTCCAGCTCGATCCCCCCAATGAGCCCACATTGCTTTCCACCTCGATGCTCGATCGACCAACATATGCCGACACCTGGCCCGTCACCCTCGGTCGATCCCTTGGAGAGAGGTTTGGACTGATCAAGCCTGATCCTAACGCAATCGCTTCCGAGTCTGACTCTGAGGTCGAGCCTTCTGGAACGTTGACATCAGACGGAGAGATCGTTGCCGAGTCGAGCGCGGTGTCTACTGAGAAGAAGGCCAAGAAGGGAAAGTCGACCAAGAGACGGTAATGCATAGGTGAGGCTTGATTGATGGGCCCGGGTTAAAACACGTCGATAGGAAGCCAAGAAAATGAGGGAGAAGAGTCTAGTATGATCTGTTATCTTTCTCTCTAGCCGATCTGATAAACATGAACGTTCGGATTTCTCTTCCCCCCCCCCCCTTCTTTCGTCATGAGTATCATATTCGGTGAGCCCGATTGAGTCTGGCCGATGATATGTTTCACATGGTCGTGTACGTCAACTGATGAAAGGATCAATGAATGGAAAGTGTTATCAACCAAGACATATTCAACCTTCTCTTTCCTTTCTTTCTTTCTTTCCTTCTTTTCTCTTTCCCTTATTTACAACTATCCTGCGATGAATCAATAGAGAACAAGATTCTTGTCGCGCTCGGGGGGATTTAACCGTTCAACCATCCAAAGCGTTGCGTACGTCTTTCAACCGAGCTTGGAGCTCTAGGTGGCCTGTCTGGCCGACGAACCGTCCTCCACCCTGACCGCCAAAGAGTATCTGGAGACCTAGGTAGATCTCTGACCATTGGTCTTTGCTAGGCGATCTTCCAGTGGTCTGTATGTCCGTCCAGAAGGATACCTGGGCAGGCAAAATTTTCGTACGGAGGTACGAGGCCGAGGGAGGAGTGTACCCTCGTAGGCAAGATGGATCTCTTTCAGCAGAACATTGCATCGAGAGAGTTGAAGCATGGCGAGGGGCATGTACACTTTGAGCTGTGGAGGACATCGGTGGGACCGAAGCGGTGTGGTCTGAGGAGGGAGGACGAGGAGGAGAAGGTGACGGATCGGATGGTTGAGAGACCTGACCTAGATCTGACCCTCGCCAGCCACCGAGTTCGTTCCCCCATATCCGCCTGAGAACCTCGAAGCAAGACCCGATGGGCCAACCAGTCGCGTCAACTGATGATAACCCTGCATTCAGGATGATGGCTGGGTTAATCATCGATATTCGACAGAGATGTCGTTCGAGACTGGGAGGTAGAAGCTGACATAAAGTTTCATAGAGCATGAAGAATGGATTCGTCAAATTAGATGGAATATCCATTTCCATTGACTCCGCCATGGCTGGCTCTTGAGAAGAGGATGATGAACAGATGGGTTGACTAGGAGGTAATGCTACGGTTGGTGAATGAGCAGACGCTTTCACACGATTCGGCAGAGTCAATCCAGAGGCACCGAGAATATCTCTTAAGAACGTATTCGGATCTCGAGATAAGCTGGAAGAGTTGGTAGTCTCCAGACCGTTCATCTCTGCTTTGAGCGCCAGATTAACGTCTTGTGTCCAGAGAATGAGCCGAAGGGTACTATCTAGGGATTTCAATGCCGACAGAAGGATTCGATCATCATTCGTCACAGACTGAGAGGAACCCGGACGGGTGGGTGGGAAGGCGAGGGGGCGAATAAAAGGTAGGTTGAGTGAGAGAACATGACTTGGGCCAGTGTGTATGAGCCTTCTTTACTTACTGGGTCGACCGTTCTGTCGAGCTCTAGATCTCCTCTGATCAACCCTACGCCGACTGACTGTGTCCGTTCTGCTTGTTTGACGTCCAGGAGCCAACGGTTGGCCCTCTGAGCAAGATATCCTACGGTGACAGCGTGGGTCGATCTGTCTGTGCCGGGTCGTCCCGGTATGCGGGACTGTTGGACCGGTTTGGTTGAAGACTTGAGACCGTCCAGCTCGCGCAAGACCGCAAAAGGGATGAGGAATGAGATGGGCGATGGCTCGGCCGGATATGTGGTGAGTACGAGATGATGGACCGACTGGAGGAATGATAGCTGAGAGAGAATCACTACGTGTCGCGGAAGCAAGAGGAAAGAGAGGGTTTCAGCCGAACTAAACATCAGAATACGGAACGAACAACCGACATGGAAACGAGCATATGTTCCAAGCGTTGGACGAACCGTTCGTGTCTACACATATCACAACCCGAGAGTTCTAGGAGACCGACCAGACTCATGTTTAATGCGCCGAGATTTTGAGGATGAAACAAACGAACGAAGAACAAAACAGTGTGCTCACCTGATGACCATATGTTCTCATATCCCAATCACCCTGATGCCAGCCTTGAGACAACACGGCTGATTGTCCATCTTCCGCACCAAGCGCTGAGGGAGACCAAGCATCCTCTGGAACGATCCATTCGACATCCATCCCGAAGTCGAGCTCGAAAGTTTCCTCATCTTTTCCGTCCACCGAGATGATGACCGGACCGTCGTGTGTGGCTGAAAAAGGTGACTTCACAGGATGTGTGGACGCGTATGCCATCTGTATATAGGTCTAACTATGTGATATAAGATGTGGGTATCCATACGGTACGTTCTCCTATCTCATCACCGTTTGTCTGTGATGATGACAACGTCGAAGGTTTAACGAGTTTAAACGTAAACGCGTAAACGTCATCGATTTTCTTTCTTTCTTTCCTGGCCGACTTTTTTCCCTTGATCTTCTCTCATCGTCACCTCCACCATCATCATCATCGTCGTCGTCGTCTAGAATACTCGCACACACACCCACACTCACACGCACAATGTCAGAGACAGTCATCAGATCTATCACCCCTGCCATCAGCATCTTTTCCGTTCCCTTCAAGCGGTTCGGTTTGATGAAAATGTAAGCCTCTTTTTTTCTTCGTCTTTCCGCGCTCCCGTGTGTCTGATTCCGTGCGCTGAATGGGGTTCTTCTTTCTCATGATCGATCGAACGAAAAAACAAAAAAAAAAACAAAAAAACGAACCTTCGGTAGTGGTGGAAGGAGCACAGCAGTCAAGCTTGCGAACGACGATATCTTCATCATTCCGTCCTCGCCTCTTGGAGACGATGTTAAGGCTGAGATCACTCGACTGGGAGGACAAGTCAAGTAGGTCTTATCATGACTCAGTCGTATAGGCCAGACTTGGACATTAACCCATTCGTTTCGTTTTCTCTCTTGCTTTCTCAAAGATATCTGGTCGCTCCCGACTTTGAGTGAGTGATCTCTCTCGTAGTATACTATATTCCTTTTTCTCTTCCACGCGAATCGACGAACCAGTATCTATGCTGATACCCATTCATGGACAGACACACCATGTACACCAAGATTTATTCTAAAGAGTACCCGTCCGCGCTCTGTATCGGCCCAGAGGGTGTAGAAAAAAAGATCCCAGAGGTCAAATGGGCCGGGACGTACAAGACGAACGGACTAGCTGCAGCCGATGAGAAGTTTGGATTCGAGAACGAGATCGAGACTTGCTATTGTTCGTTTCCGTCTTTTGTGGTGATCGAAAGAAAGACTCGTCCCAAACTCGATTTGTCTGACTGTCTTTGGCTTTCGCTTTGTCTCTTATTCATAATCTCCAGTCAAGAGCCACGCCAACAAAGATATCGCGTTCCTTCACAAACCCTCCAAGACGCTGATCGAGGCCGATCTGCTATTCAACCTCCCTTGTCCTGAGCAGGGCATTCCTGCCGGTGGCCTGTTCGGTTTCATGAACATCTCGCCCGGAGGTTCCGCCCACAAGGGACTGGTCTCCATGGTCTCCTCCGCCGATAGGAAACTCTACGGCCAGTCTGCCGCTATCGTCTCTGGCTGGGACTTTGATAGGATCATCCCCTGTCACGGAAACGTCATCGAGACCGGAGGGAAACAAGCCTGGGTTTCCACACACGAGAACGTCATCAAGGCCGCTTCCGCTTAAAGGAAGGGTTGTCCTTCTCCCTTTTGATTTTTATTTTGTTTTATCTTTAATCTTTCTCCAGAGTAAAGAGTTTCCATCGAGTCCACATGTTATGGGAGTGAGAGGGTTGAAGGAGTGAAAAAAAAAAAGGATGGATGGTGGGAGTGATGCCTTTTTTTTTGCCCCTCGTCTTCTTGTCGTTGTCGTTATTATGTATCCTTCCTAGTTATTATGCCATGTATCGTTGTTGCGCCTTCTCCCCACCGATCTAGACACGCCCATCCTTTCGACGCCACGGAAGATTTTCGAGACGTATGTCCTCCTTGTCTGTTTTCTTATCATATCTCCAACTCAAGAAGAGCAGAAAAGAGACCAAGCGAATCATGTGCCGTTTCTAGATGGTGGGAAAAACAGGGTAGTTTCTTTTGTATAAGAACGATTCGTGATGAACCGATTTGGTGGTAGCGAGAGACGAGGAACAAGGAAAAGAAAAAGAACAACAGAGGGTAAAAAAAAAAAGAAAAAGGAATGAAGAACAAAAGAAAACAGGACAAGAGGGTGAGAGGAAAGAAGATCGGTCGTAGCCGAGTGAGAGCGTGAGGGAGGAAGGCGTCCTACACGTAGCGTGATGTCAAACGCAGGCACAGGAAAGGAAGCAAAGGGTTAAGAAAGATAAGTAGATTTTGGTTTGAGGATCTTTACTTGATTCGGGAGAGGATGGCCTTGGTGAACTCGGTGGTCGAGGCCTTTCCTCCGAGATCACCGGTGATGGTCTTTCCCTCGGCGATCGTGCTGAGCACGGCGTTCTCAATGTTCTGGGCGACCGAATCGAGCGACATGTGTCGGAGCATCATCAACGATGAGAGGAGCAAGGCCGAGGGGTTGGCCTTGTTCTGTCCCTCGATATCAGGAGCCGATCCGTGGACGGCCTCGAAGATGGAGGCATCTCGACCGATGTTTCCGGAAGGAGTCAAACCGAGTCCTCCGATCAAACCGGCGGCCATGTCGGAGAGAATGTCACCGTACAAGTTGGGGGAGACGAGGACAGTGTTGGAGAACGGAGCGGGGTCCTGGACCATCTGTGATGGACCAAAGGTTAAGCGAGGCAGAGCAGTGAGATCAGACGGTCTGTTCTCGGTATGTATCACGCAAGAGAGAATAAAGAAGGGAGGAAGCGCGTCCATCTCTTAAGAAAAGAACACGTACTCGAAGGCAGACTCGGTCGAGGAGATCCTCATCGTAAGCGACATCGGGGTAGTCCTTGGCAACCTCTCGGCAGGCCTGGAGGAACATACCATCGGACATCTTCCTGTGAGGGGTTCAGGCCAAAGAATAACAGATGGGATCAGGCTGTTTGTTACCTGGTCACATCGGTGAAGGAAGACGGTGGGAGACACGTACATGACGGTGGCCTTGTGGACGGCGGTGACTCGGTTTCGGCCACAGACCTTGGCGTAGTGGAAGGCGTATCGGGCGACTCGCTCGGAAGCCTCGTGGGTGATAAGCTTGATGGACTGGACGACACCGGGGACGAGCTCGTGCTCGATACCAGAGTACTCTCCCTCAGTGTTCTCTCGGATGAGGACCGAGTTGACGTTGTCGTAAGCGGTCTTGTAACCCTCGATGGACACACAGGGTCGGACGTTGGCGAAAAGGTTGAAAGTTCGTCGGAGAGTCAAGTTGAGGGAAACGTGTCCCTTTCCGACTGGATGAAATGTGGTAGAGAGGAAGAGAGAGAGAGCCGAGAGGAAACAACATGTTCGAGTTTTCGGACTTGTCAGCAACATCTCCGAACCACTTATGGGTATACTTTGTAGACGAACCAGGGGTAGCAAGAGGTCCTGGAGGTTGATAAGAAAGACACGAAACGTTCAGACCAGAGGCACGAAAAAAGATTGGATCGGGAAGAGCCAGCGGCGAGAAAACTCACCCTTCAAGGCGACGGTGTTCTTCTTGATGGAGGTGATAGCCTTCTCGGGGATGACAGACTTTCCGTTGACGATGATCGGGTTAACCTCGACCTCCTCCCACTCGATAGGGGCCTGAAAGAATGAGAGAACGGAAGCGATCGGACGTCAGGAATGGCAAAGGAGAGGAAAGAACGTGGCAAGAGCTATCACTGACCTTGGCAGCCTTGAAGATCTCCTTCACCGACTCGGCGATCTCGGGTCCGATACCTATAATGCAAGCGATGACGTGAGTTCGATCTAACGTGAAAACAAATCGGAGAACGAGCAGTGCTCACCATCTCCGGGAATCAGGGTGACGGTGTAGTTTCCCTAAAGCAAAGAAGGAGTGATCAAGAAGGGAAGAAAAAAAAAACCCCTCGTGTCAGTCAAGAAGCGTGAACTAGAACGGATGAACGAGAACTGAGCTGACCCTCTCGTTCTTCTTGGCAGCGAACACACTGGTGGGAGCTCCCTGAACGGTGGCCGAGTTGAAGGCGGTAGCGTATCCTCGGGCAGGGATCTAGAGAGTGAGAGAGAGTAGATTGATAGAAGCATATATGTTTAGACTCTATTTGATCATACTG
>MVAH01000029.1:0-115521 GCA_014825575.1 Phaffia australis
AAGAAAGAAATAGATAGATAGATAGATAGATAGATAGATAGATAGATAGATAGATAGATAGATAGATAAATAGATTGATCGATCCCTCACATCCGATATATACCCGGTGAGATTCACCCAGAGCATACACATACATACACCTACACAAAAACTCACCTTCCTCTCTCCGTGTCTTTTTATCTTCTTCCTCTATCGTCCATCTACAACTATCCCATCGGACAGTCCTACTTGTACATACTTTAGCCTCGTTTTCTTCTCCTTCTCCTTCTTTCCTTCTTGCCCACTCTCTGTCTTCTCTCTTCTTGCTGCTCTGCTGTGTCTCTCTGCCTACCCTCCATCTTTCTGGTTTATCAAAGCTTGATCACTTTAGATCCAATCTTCAGAGCACATAACACACATCCAAAGTTTGTCCATCATGCTAATTGTGTTCTAGGCTCGTGCTAATCATCCCGTGCTCTCTCCCTCTGTCTCTTCGGCTCGGTCCCTTTCTATTCCCATCTAGGATCTCTTCCCGGTCTCATCATCCACACGAAGGTTCCTCCTGTTCTTTCTTAGTCCCGTTTCGCTCTCTGTCGTTCTCTGTCGCTCTCCTCTAGCACACATCCGCTTCTCTCGTCCTTCGGTTGGACACCTTCTCTCTTCTCCGGTTACATATCTCCGTTCCTTACTCGCACGTATCCATTACGTCACAACGGAAGCCCTCTCCCTCTCTTTGGGCCCATCCGAAGAAGAAGAAGAAAAAACAAGAAGAAACAAGAAAAAACAAAGAACCACACCAAAAAAAAAACACACAAAAAAAAACAAGAATGTCCTTCCAAGATCGCTCGCCTTTCCTGTTCAAACCACCGGAGCAGCGGCAACAACAACAACAGCAGCAGCAGCAGCAGCAGCAACAACAACAACAGCAGCAGCAATCCTACCCGTCGCAACAGCAGCTTCACTATCAACCACCGCACCAGCGTCAACATTCTCACTCACACCATCAACAATCACTAGAATCTCAACTGGCCATTGATGGTCAATTGAATCCGCTGCTGCTCTCCCATCCGTCCTTCCCGTCATCGAACGGGCCATCCCCGTTGCTCACACCGAACGCGTACGATTCCATTCCAAACTCAGCAAATTCGTTGGATTTCATCATCCCCTCCCCTTCGTCCCTTGAGCAGTTGTCGGCCGGCCTAATGACCCCGTCGGACGATCAGTGCTTACCCTTTGGCTCCGCCAACCACATGGAAAACGGTCATGGTGGCCCTCCGGCCGCCGCCACCAACCACACCACCACCACCACTGCTACCGCTACCGCTAACACTACCATCACCGGTCGTCCTTCTGCTGGTGGACAGATCCATCATTCACATCCAGTCACCGGCTTTAGCCGACCGGTGCATTCATCGTTTGATACAGAGACCGTGATCGATACAACACTGCCTTCGTCTATCACCCGTACCGATGCAGGTGCTGACAATGACGTTGAGGTCAATGATGGTAGTGATGATGATGCCGCCTCTGCCGCCATCCCTTGGGGTCTTCAACAGCAGCCGACCTTCTCTTTCCCCCTGCCACCACCCCAACCATCAGACCTTTCGACCTACTATAGTGCTGATCATTCTCTCGGCCCTCCTTCCACTCCCCATTCTCACCCTCCGCCACCTTCAGCTCTCTCTTCGGATTCTTCGGCATCAATCATGACCTCCAGACCAGGAACAGCTCCCGCCGCTTCCGCCCTCATGCTCATGAGCCAAACAGCTGGAAGCAGCCAGACCTTGGCGCCCTCACCCAGACAGAATAACATGAGCGGTCACCCAGATAGCTCGCCCGGAGGTCCCATCAGGTTCACACCCACAAACCCTGGCCACAATGACCATCCTGGTTTTGGAGTCGACCAAGACGGTGGTAGTGGTAATAACAGCAATATCGACATCTCCCAACTGGCACTCAACCCGAATGCTTACAGACATAGTCTTCCAGATTTAAATCCGATGTCCTATACGTTCTCTCCCGTGTTGGCTAACGAACAATCGCCTAGGACGTTGTCCAAAAGTTTAGGATACATTCAAGGTCCTTCTCAGTTCTTCTACCAGCAGCGGCAACAGCAACCATCGTCGTCGACAACGACCAACAACACGACGGCAACAACAAACATCTGGCCAGGACAACAACAACAACAACAACAACAACAACCGATCTCATATAACTTGGATCCAAGTCAGAGCATGAATGCCAACCAGGAATCCAATAGTAGCTTTCAGCCCAATGCCAATACTCAGTTCCCATCGGCCTATCATAACGGACCACCGGCTCATTCTTCAACAATGGATCCCACAGGCTCGGACTCTAGACACACCCTCTCCCGAGCCCAGCCGTCCTTTGTTCAGTCTCAGCAGCAACCTCATATATCACAACAACAACAACAACAACAACAACAACAACAACAACAACAACAACAACAACAGCAGCAATTTCACCCACGACATCAATTTCAGTATCAAAACCAACATCCCCATCAACACCAACATCAACCGGGTGTCAGATACAACCCTTACGGAGGAGTTCGACCAAGAAGTAAGGACTCAATCGGCCCTCTTGATAAGTGGTCGGTCGAAGGGGAACATGCGGGAAATAGAACATCTTTCATCGGGGCAGGTACATCCAGGCCGCAGACGAGCGATGGGATATCCGAAAACGTAAGTGTCTGCTTTTTGTGCTCATCTGGTTACACGTTTTGACTCTATTCCTTCGTTTCTCTTTCTCATTCGGACTACGCTTATTCGCTCGAAATAGTCTCATTCTGCCCATCATGCGTACGCCGTTGGCTCTCTAGAGCATGCGTCGAACGGATATGTCCCGAACTTCAATCGACCATCAACCATCCATTCATCGAGTATCACCTCGTTCGATGACAATAACGCCGCCTCATCTTCGTCTTCCTTCCCCTACTACCCGCATACCAATCCCGCCGGTTTCCGATCGAGCAACACATCTGCCTTTAGGCCTGTCTTCCCCTCCTCAAACGGACCGGACCCATTCGGTTACAGAACAGATTCGATCCCACTTTCTGTTCTCGATGGCCATCGAAGGCCGATGACCTCCCCTTCTGTTTCCTCCACCGGTCTACCCCTCAAGACTGCCATCGGATCAGGAAGAAGAGGCCGTTCCCAATCGAACGCCCAACCCGGATCGATCTCTGTCACTGCCGCTGCCGCCGGCGGCAGTTTGAAGAAGACGAAACACAAGGTGATGAACACGACCGTCAAGCCGTTCGAGCCACTCCCTTTGGAGCTCCGACCGATCTCACTCGTCACCGGGAAACCAAAGAGGCCCAGAAGGAAACACGACCAGGTGGAGAGGTTGTATGCTTGCGAGTTTGACGATTGTGGGAGGTCGTATGGAACTCTCAACCAGTACGTGTACCGTTCTGGTCTACTTTCTTTCTTACTCGGCTGATCGGTTTCTTTCGTCTTCTAATCTTTTCTTCCCATCTTATTTCTCTCCTTGCTCTCGCAAAGTCTTAATACACATATCATCAGTCAGAGCCACGGGGAAAAACGAACGCCAGCTGGTGAGTGGTAGTGTTCCTTTCATATCTTTAACAAGGCCGCCCTCTCAACCTTTTACTTTTGAATCCACTTTTGGCTTAGAATTCCGTGAACTCCGACGGATCTGGCGTAGGAAACGTAAGGAGGAAGCCGCCAAGAACGCGTTCTCGGAGAAAGATCTGGCCCTTGGGAACCAGAAGAAACGGAAATCATCAGGTAACAACTCTACCTTGTCGGGCACTGGTTCCAACGGCGAAGGTCGATCGATCGCCGGACTCCAGCTCAGAAAGGGCTCGATCGTCAGCGCCAGTAGCTACGGAAAGGAAAGCGACGACCATTCATCCGCCGAGGAAGAGGGATACGACGACGACGACGACGACGATCGACCGAAAACGTCCAATGGCGATTCCTTTGAGGATCTCGGTGGACCAGCCGGTGTCGATGAACATCCTACGAACCTTCTCAACCACCATCGGTTCTCCCTACCCAGCGCGTTCCATTCCAAAGCGTCGATCCAAAATCCATTGGAAGGTGCCCGGTCGATCGATCCATACGCTATATCGGCAACAAATTCTTTCGATCCGTCGTTTGGAAACAACAGTCTCGGAAACGGTGGTGAGTCTGGGATGCCGATGGGAATGTCAATGTCGATGGCGGCCTCGGCTGAACCGAGCCCGTTCTCGTGGTCCGTTCCGGATCCGTTCACACCACCGACGTTGATGGGCTTCCAACCGTACGGAAGCGTTCAGACCGCGCAAGGCGGACAGTTGATTAACCAGACGTCACATGCGTTTGGGATCTTTTAACGTCCGGCTGTGCGTCCATGCGTGTGTCTACATATAAGCATGTCGAAACAAGGACAGGCCTTTTCCCTTGGATGTAGCTTCTGTATGCACCGGACGATCTTCTTTCCGCGCCACTTCTTCTCTTCTCCTCTGCTTGTTTGTTTGATTCAACTTGTTTGATTCGATCCGGTTTCAAAGAGATCTGGTTTATCCTCTTTTGTCTTCTCGATTCTACATTATCCATTTTTTCCTTTATAATTTCTTTTGGTTCCTCAGCAGGCAGGTATAGTCGCCCTTCTCTTTTGTCTTTCCTTACTTTCGGTCCTCTTCTCTCTTCTCTACGTGTGCTCTACTCCTCTCTTCTTGCATTGTACTCTGTGTGTGTGTGTCTGTGTGTGTGTGTGTTTTCCTCGATTTGTTCAAACCTCGTGTTCGATTTGGTTCTCCTGGATTTCCCCTCGTACTTCTCTCTGCCCTCTTCTCTCTCCACTCTTTTCCTATTTTCTTATCATGTCATGGCTCTGTTAATCTCAAGGCAACGTCCCGCGGAGAAGGAGAGAAAGGGAAGGAGTGACATCAGAAAAGGAGAGATATCTCTGCTTGATAGATTCTTATCCATAAATTCAATCATCTCTTCAACCACATGGAATACATTGAGCGAATACGGAGTGCATTCATGTTTCAGCCTTATCTTTATACCCTCTCGTCTTTTGATCAGGTCTATTGTTCGTCATCAACCGTTTTGCATGTTTGATCCACCTTTCGGACTACTATCAGACTATCTATCCATCTAATTGTCAGAATGGATAACGCCTCCCGTCTCTTCTCGGATACGCTCTTGGCCTTGTTTCTCGCCTCTTTAATCAAGGACGATGATCTCTGTATCATCAATGTTCATATCCGATCGTCCGTCCGCCCGTTCGTCTAGGGATCGATCGGTTAGACCCGTGCTAGGCCCAGCACCCGGGATCAAAAATGGATCGCCGCCTCCGTTGACTTTGGGCTCAATCTCAGACAACCTGATCTTTTTCCTTCCTCCTCCTTCTCCTGACTCTATATCTGATTGTCGTTCTGATTCTGATTGGGCTTGTGGCTGCGGTTGTATTGTCAACATCGTCGGTGTGTTTGTTGATGCGATCGACCCAGATTTGGTTTCTGCGACGAGCGATTGATCAACCTCGTCGCCCGAGTCATCGATGTTGATGACTGCTCCTTGTCCTGAGCCTGATGCCGGACCTGTGTCCCCACTCGTTCTAGTTCCGCTTCCTGCCCTAGGAAGGGACGGACGTTTCCTTCTGGCGAGCACGGTCTCTGTTGGGGTGATCGTCGCCGGGTCCGGCCGGGTTGCAAGGTCTGCAGGAGAGGAGGAAGACGTAGCGGAAGATGAACGATAGGGCCATAAACCAGGAAGCCGGGACGATCGGGCAGGTCGGTTTGGAAGGGAGACCGAGGGTGTCGGTCTGAGTGAACCGGTGGACGACGCATTCGGCGCGCTTTGTTTCTTTTGCGCGTATCTGAAAAGAGAGCAGACCGAAAAGGAAACAAGGATCGACCAGGATCGATTCGATCAGAGGTTATACGATGATACATCTGGAAACCAGAAGGAAGCAGACAAACAGTTTGACCCATTCTCTGGCCGTGGCGTCGTGTTGTGTTCGGTTGACCTGGTAGGCTTGAGCTATCGAGGGTACCAATGGATCCACTGTTTATCCTCCGCACACACACACACACACACACACACACACACACACACACACACACACAAAAGGAGCATAACAAGAGATAAAGCGCATTATCAGTCTTTTTTTTCTTTGCGTGAGGGATAGACTTAAACACGTATGGACAAACGAGGGTTCGGGTCGGTCAAGAGCGAAGAGAGTGAGAGTATCACTTTCAACAGTGATAAAGCTGGACTCCAGTTGTTTTTCAATATATCGAGGCAAATTGCGCCGGACCTGGTTATCACGCGAACGAAGGAACATGAGCTACAGGTTTATGCGGGCAGAAAGAATGGGTGCGGTTTAGACCGTATGGGACGTACTCTGCGATATTGCAGTGACTGTAGGTTTCATTCAGTATCACGAAAGAACAATAAATAGAGAGAAAGAAGATGAGCGGGTCTTGAACAAACAGAAAGAGAGCAGGAGTAGACGGCCGGTCCTTACTATATCTGAAAGTAGCAGAACGAAGGAGCGCGCCAAAATCATTGCGGGTTATAGTGTTTGTAAATAAATTGATCCGGAAGAGAAGAAGAAGAGCTGGGTACCTTTGTCAAGAATTGTAGTTTCGGCGCACTGAACGGGTAATCTGAAGGAAGCTGGACGGATACATGGAACTGTCCGCCTTCATATACTGATCCCTGTGTGTATGTGATATTGTCTCGGAGGACAGGAAGAATCAGCAGGTTGCTTCTAGAATGACGCTGAATAGATCGACCAACTGACCAGAGGTCCGGGCAGAATACACGTCCACTTAGTGATATCCTGGTCGCTGGGCTGAAGGACGATGCCTCCGAGGTCGGTTTCTTTCGATAGAGCAGATATCTGGCTTGGAAAGAGCATGGTCTGTGAGTTGGCGTACGCTGCAGCCGAGGAAGACACCGTTGGACGAACCTCTTTGTTGATCCGTTTGATGGCAGTCTATCTCAGGGGAGGCATATCCAAGATGAGACAATTCAGAACGCAAAGAAAAAAGAGCAACCAAACGACAGAACCAAACCAATCCACTCACAGCAGAGGGAGCAGCAACCGTTTTAAACATTGCCTCGACGTACGACGTCAATCTACCTGTGAGCTCGGTTGATGGTCAGGATGAATAAGAAATGATAGCCACTCGAGATGGAGATCGTGTGTGGATGTAGAAAATTCATTAGGAAATTTTTGTATTCGTCTCGTAATCCTTTCGTAGTTATCGACTAGGAACCGTTTTTCCTATTCTAACTACCACCGCATACACCCATCCCGTTTCTCATCCTCGTTCTTCTCTTCCATCATGTCCACTCGTCAAGGCGATAGGGCTCCCAGGGTCAAGAACAGAGCGCCCGCCGCTGTTCAGGTATGTCTGTCGTCTATTTGTTGTGTTTCTGTTCTATCTGGGTTCGTTGGCTGGGAATGAGACTGCAGTCAACCGACTGCTTTCCATCTCCTGTGTCGATCCCACTTTTTTCCTTTCTATGTTCTCTACAGCACAACTCTGGATTCTTACTCTGTCATATACTTTTCATTCTTACGTTCTCTTCTACAGATCACAGCCGAACAGCTTTTGCGAGAGGTACGTCTGGTTTGATTGGGTTTCGCTCTGTTCTCCTCGGCCTTGAGAAACCTCTCAACTGACCAAAAGGTTTCCCTCCGGAAAAACTCAACTTTCTCGACGCGTCTTCTTCTCACAAATCCAACCTAACCGTACGACCTGGCCTTAGGCTCAAGAGCGACAGGAGAGTGGAACCATCGTACCCAAGCAGAAGGTTGAGGATCTCGAGGAGCTGAATGAGTACCGAGGACGGAAGAGGCAAGAATATGAAAATCGAATCCGTTACTCCAGGTCCAGTGTACGTTCTCGATCTTTTCCAATTGCATATCCTCGAACATAGACCTGATGTCCTTCTGCTATCGATCTCACACCCACATGTGATAGATCCACGAATGGAGACGATATGCTACCTGGGAGGCCAGTCAGGGAGAATATGATCGGTATGTACCTCATCAGGCAAAGAAGGCTGTTTGTACTCGTTGTCTCACCTCCAACTATCTGCGTCTCTTCTCAATCATTATGTGATCTGGATCTCGTGTTCGTATGGTATGAAACACGTGTTGAACGACGTTCTTGTCATATCAGAGCTCGATCGGTTTTCGAGCGAGCTTTAGATGTGGACCCGTCAGATATTCAACTATGGTCTCACTACTGTGAAACCGTGAGTATCAATCCTTCTTCCCTGATTGTCTCCCTCTCTATGGCCGGCTAAAGCTACGTACAATTACGATCACTTTGGTTCACGGGATGACGCTCATATAGGAATTAAAAGCTCGAAACATCGCCCACGCCCGAAATTTGTACGACCGAGCGGTCACTCTGCTTCCCCGAGTGGATTCTCTTTGGCTCAAGTACATTCATCTCGAAGAGCTGTTGGGAAACATCGCAGGAGCGCGAACGATCTTTGAGCGATGGATGAAATGGGAACCAGATGACAGAGCGTGGGGTGGTTACGTGAAATTGGAGTTGCGATACAACGAGTTCGATAGGGCTTCGGGGATTTACGAGAGATGGATCGGGGTCAGACCTGAGCCAAAGAACTGGATTGTGTGGAGTCGGTTCGAGGAAGACCGAGGAAAGATCGGTTCGTATTGCCCTTTCAAGCGCGTCTTTTAATTCACAAAGCCTCCAGACGTCTGATAGGTATGCTCTGCGTGTGTTCGTTTGGTTGGGGCTCTCAATTCGGTTCAATAATCTACAGAGAAAGCCAGAGAGGTCTTTCAGACGGCTTTGGAGTTCTTCGGAGACTCTGAGGAGGAGGTCGAGAAAGCTCAGTCCGTATTTGCCGCGTTCGCCAGGATGGAGACTCGATTGAAAGAGTTTGACCGAGCCCGAGTCATTTACAAGGTACGCGATCTCTCGAAAATCTCTCTGCCTCGACATTCTAGCCTCTTTCCTTTTGGGTGAACCAAGGGATTTATTGTCCATCTCCTCTTTTATCGTAGTTCGCCCTCTCGAGACTTCCCCGATCGAAATCCCAAACTCTCTATGCGGCTTTCACCAAGTTCGAGAAACAACACGGTACACGTGCCGGAGTAGAGAGCACTGTGCTAGGCAAAAGACGAATCCAATATGAGGAGGAGCTTTCGCATGACGCTAACAACTATGTTAGTGAATCTCTTTGCTTCTATTGTGGTCAGGTTTTGAAGGGGCATAAACTCAAGTCGACAACCTAATATCTCTCTTTCCCATCTTACTTCACTCTTCTTAAAAATAGGATGCTTGGATCTCGTATGCCAGACTGGAAGAGGATGCCTACCGGTCCGCCAGGGAAGATGGTCAGACTACCTCGGCCGAGGAGCTAAGTCCGGCAAAGGTCAGAGATGTATACGAGCGCGCAGTCGCTCAGGTGCCACCTGGGAATGAGAAGAGGCATTGGAGACGATACGTGTTTTTGTGGTTGTTCTATGCGGCGTTCGAGGAGGTCGAGAGCAAGGTTCGTTTTCCTTTGTGCAATCGAAGTTTCATAAAAACTGCTTTGTGTTCTGACGTTCCCTATACATATGTTCTCTGATAGGATTACGAACGAGCCAGACAAGTTTACAAGGCCGCTCTTCAACTCATCCCTCATCGAACTTTTACTTTCGCCAAGGTTCGTTCTGCCTTTGTCTTTAGGGTATTATCCTCTGTTCATCGATCCACTGACTCTCTTCGATTTGTTTCTCCTCGATCGTCCCAATTCAAAACCGTCCGTACTATAGCTCTGGATTCAGTTCGCTTACTTTGAGCTCAGACAGAAGGATGTGCAGGCAGCAAAGAAGTTGCTGGGAACAGCCATTGGGATGTGTCCCAAGGAGAAGTTGTTCAAGATCTACATCGAGTTCCGTACAAAAGTTGGTCTGCCTTATTCATCATTCTCTCCATTCCATTCCTCCTACCCGGTGCTCGTCATCTCTGTCTGCTCTCTCATAAAGCTATATTAACAACCTCTCTTCTGCTGGTCCACAGTTGTACGAGTTTGACGACGTCCGAACTATCTACATGAAGTACCTTGAGTTTGATCCTTCCAACACCGGTGCCTGGGTTCGATGGGCCCAATTCGAAGCTGAACTCGGAGATCTCGACCGAGCAAGGTATCTGTTCGATCTCGGAACAACTCAGGAGCTTGATATGCCTGAGGTCCTTTGGAAGGTTTGTCTATCAGTTTGCTGGGTCTTTCCTTACTCCCTGTTATGGAGCATGTGACTGACGATCTTTTCCGTCCTCATCTGTCTGTTACCATAGGCTTGGATTGACTTCGAGTTTGAACAGGGCGAGCGTGAGCGAACTCGAATGCTCTACGAAGCCTTGCTCGAGAAGACTGGCCACGTCAAGGTAACTAGAAATCTTTCCTGGGGGAGTTTTATTCAAACAAGGTGTGCTTCTCGACTAATTTCATCTTTTCCTCTCTTTGTACAATTTCGAATAGGTCTGGATCGCATACGCGTTGTTCGAGGTCCAAGCGATGACGGATGAGGATGGAGAGCCGCTCGAAGATGAAGGAGGTGATCCGGAGCTTGCTAGAAAAGTTTTGGACAGAGGTTATACTGATTTGCGAAACCGAGGCTTCAAGGAAGAGGTTCGTCCTCTGTCATCTTGCCTTTGTATCCTCCTCGTCATCCCCCAATTGACTCACATTTGATACTCGACATTCTCTACTTGTCTGCCTTGTTTTTGCTCGTTCGTGCGCATGAATAGCGGGTTGTTCTGTTAGAAGCCTGGAAAGAATTCGAAAAGTTCCACGGGACACCAGAGGATCTCAAAGCAGTGGAAGAGAAGATGCCTCGGGTTGTCAAGAAATGGAAGAAGCTCGACGATGCCAACGGCGCCTTGGAGGAGTGTGAGTACTTTCCCAACCTCCTTCTACTTACCTCGTTTCTCTTTGACTGATCCTTAACATCTTGTCTCGATTTATATTGAACAGATTGGGACATGATCTTCCCCGACGACGAGCGGGAGGCCAATCCAGCCAGCTTCAAGTAAGTTATTCTGTTGTCTATTTTCAACTTTTACACTATTGACCCTCTTCGTCTGATCCTTCTTCTCAAACTATCTTCTTTCAAAGGGTTCTTCAAATGGCTCATGCCTGGAAACAAGCTCAGGCCGCAGCGGCAGCTGGCGGAAAGAGTCTGTTCGACGATTCAGACGATTCAGAAGACGACGACGACGATGATGACGAAGAGGAGGGAGATGCCGTCAAGGGGGCTGAGCCTGTACCAACGACAGAGGAAGCGTCGGAGAGTGCTGTCGATATGGAGGAATAGGACACTCTCTCCATTATTTCTGGGACCGAGTTTGTGTTTGTATAGCATAATTGAAACATGAAGAGTTTGGATTCTCGACAATTATCATTTTCTTCCGTCACAGCGATACATCCTCGTTTCTGAGAGTTTGAAGCAGAGAAAGAGAGCAGCAAATCGAGAGTACAAGTCATCAAAGTCATAAACGATATATTACATCATCTTGTTTTCTCCTCGTTCTACTCTTCACTGTCCCTCTGAGAATCCTTCCGGTCGAGTCGATCCCCCTGTCGATAACCCGCGAGTCTCCCCTGCCTGCGCCACCTTGCCCGTTCCAGACCCTCCTGTCGCCGCCGAAGAAGCCGAAGAGGAAGCTGATAAAACTGATTCCTTTCTCAGACACATGAACTCCACCGAAGTCGCCTTTCTAGAGTTATACAGAGTCTTTTTGACGGCATCCAGTTCTTTTTGGAGTTCATCACCTGATTCTGATACCGGTCGACTATAAGCTTTGGAAATCACGGCATAGACTTCCGTCAGTATGGCTGATGCCACAGGTGTTACGTGTGCGACCAAGGTTTGATGCATGAATTCTATAGATAATGTAGCCTTTAAAGAACAGAGTATAGAGAAGGTATTAGTGGCTATCAGTCTAGGGTGGTTCTCTGATATGATCTGGTTTGATGCAAGAGAACGCATTAGAAGTTGACTCACACTAAGCATACCTCCCATCCCAAATCGTTTTACCTGTCGGAAAGACTCGAGTGCAACTTTCGCCATTTCTTCCAGTAAGCTACTTAGACTTCGATGTAACAACGGTTTTGACACTGCGCTGATCTGGGCGTGGACTTCGACCATGAAGACAAGGGCTTCATACATATAAGAGCCGATCTCTGTAAACGAAATAACCAAAGCGACACCAAGAGAAGAGAGAGCAAACCGTCAGTCAAAAGAAGAAGAAAAGCTCTCAAGGACGACTGCTCGAGAAGATAATTCGCACCGGTCGGTTTAGATGCTTTATACCAGTCAATTCCACTGAAGAGGATGCCCCGTCTGATGATCTCTCGCAAGACCACTACTTTCCGTCGAACAAAATCATCGAACAATATTTTGTCTAGTTGATCTTCTACTTCTGCAAGTGTCTGCATTCATTCAGAACAACTTGGTATCAACGTCCGCTTTTCACGACTACCTTAACATGAGTTTTTTTTCCCTATGAAGGGACATACCTTCTGGTCTTCTTTGGTGACGACACCATATGAAGTCTCAAATTGCTTGATAAGTTGAGGCAAGAGTTTTGCTTTGAGATGACCGAAATTACTGATCGTTAATAATGTTCTCGTTTCCTATACAACCCCCAATATAGCGACATCCATTAGTGTTTTGTTACCGTAAAAAATAGACAAGAGCAACGATGATTATGTTGGGACATGACGCACGATCTTGGTAACATCAGGCATGCTCGACATGCCTGCCATCCCCACCGAAACCATCATCTTTTGTGTAGCTGGGTCTTGAAGTGGAGTATAATCCTGAAAGGATAATCGGACCATACCGTCCAACAAGAAATAGAGCGAGTCGAAGAACGAATTCTTGATTCTGGCTACGAACAACGGAAGGATATTGACCTAGCGAGCGATATATCGACAGACATACATATTTTTAGTACGAGCACACTCGAAAAAGGATATAACGAGAAGAGATATAACAGGCCAGAGAGCCGGAAACTTACAGATCGAGTATCCGATGATCTTTCCAAACCAGTTGCCGCTTTGAATGCTGCATTTGAGTTGTAGTTCTGGAAATCAGCGATCCGAGAAAGGTACATTGTCGTAGATGAAACGTCTGGATTCGGAATCCAGTCTTCGAGAGAATATATCATTTCTGAATCTACAAAGCAGAAAGAGGATCAGTCAGGTGTGTTCGCGCCTTCGCTCTGCCCACTTTGAAAGAAGAGCGACCGAGTTACCTTTTCTCCATCCTTCACAGATTACCTCCATAAACTTTCCACGGGCATGCTCCAAAAGATTCTTGAGCTGATCTCTTGCCTCTGATGAGATTTCTCCGGCGTTGATGTCGTTCACGCACTCTGTGATTTCTGACAGGATCCTATTGGCGTACACAGCCGAGGTAAGTGATGTCGACTGGGTTGGCACAAAAGTTGGGAGCTCATGGTTGTTAGATACTGAGGGTGTGAAACTGAAGAATGACGTGAGAAGAGAGATGTATAAGCTGATGATGTCAACTGCCATTTGTCGACATTGAGCAGGAGGCCGACGAGCGGAAATAGGAGAGACAGGCGTTCGGGCAGGGACGACATTCTTGGTCTGCATATGAAGCTCTTTATTAGTCTCGGAAATCTTAGATGTTCCAAGAGAACGTTGCGCTCACCTTGGCAGCATACTTTCCATCTAAAAAGTGCTTGGCTATCCTCCAGAAATTCGGTAGAGAATGTAGAAGAACATCCGACAAGTTCTTGACCAAATCGAGCATCGCCTTCCATACTTCGTGGCCATCTCCATTCTCTAAGATAGTGGTAGCAAAGATGTCAAATCGGTTAGAAGCTGGCTAAAGACTTTCTGATAACAAAGATCAGATGAGGCCGAACCCAAGACTTTTTCAGGCTCCTTCATCAGACCCAGAGATAATACACATCTCTGTAAGTTCAGCGCTCGTCGTTTCTCTAAAGCCTCTTCCTCTTTAGGGAACGCCTGGTCCGTAGAAGTGCGCAGATCTGGAAGAGGATTTGACAAAGATAGAAGAAGGAGAAAACATAGTCAATATGAGTTTTATTTCGGTGCATTAAGAACAGTATGCGTAAGCCTGGGCGCACTCTTAACGCGCTCGGAAAATTCATCATGTGCACTTCGAAGCTGGTTTATAACATGATCATGTTGAGAGTCGAAATACGTCCACAGCGGTTCATCGGTTGCATCCAATTCTAGTAAGATCCTGCTCATCAGGAAGGAAACAGAAGAAGGATGAACGCCGGTTAGAAAAAATGTTCTCGAGAACCGACTTGTTCCAAACGAACGAACGGATGGAAGAAAAGAGAAGAAAAGAACAAGCACAAACGCACTCAATAGTCTTTTCCTGATCCTCCCAACCTCTTGAACCGTCCTTCAAGAGCGCCAATAGATCGTTTCTTAGTCGCCCGATGATCGCCTCTACCTGAGACCACACTTTATCTACTATTCGATGTTGTTGATCTCTTTGGGCGGCATTCTTGGTCGAAATTGGTAAAAGTTGACCCGGTCGAGTTTCTAGAATGTAGAGCGCTTTCTTGTATGCTGAGAGCGCTTGATCCGGTCGGTTCTAGCGAAGAGAACAAAGAAAGGAGTGAGCAGAAATTCCAAGCAGGCACCAGTCGGAAGAGTGATACAGAATAAGCTACAGACAAAGGGACCAGGCCTACTTACAGCATGGATAGAAGAAAGAATCGAGCCTGGCAGGTTGAAGAAGAACTTTGATCTCTCAAACACCGACAAGGTTGATCTTAGTTTCTGAGCTCTCAGCGTGTTCTCGAGTATCGGCAGATATATCTCGTCCGCGATAGAGGATGAAGCTATATGATATCCCAAAGTAACATCGAGTTGGTCAGGACGGGTTATATAAGAGGGGAGAACGAAGAAGAAAAAAAGGGATATAAGCAGACCTTGTAGACTTGTTTTAAGATCTTTCGTACCATACTCGTTTCCTTCCATCAATAAGGCGTCCTTCATTTCCTGATAAACAGCTGGGTGAGCCAGCGGAAGTTCCAACCATGGCGGCCAGGAGACTCAAACAGATTAACACATCGTTCACCTGATAGCCTGATCTTAAAGATCGAGAAGTAGAACACAACAACGCACCATCGGTACTCGCTTTGACCGAGACAAATCTGTCAAAGTTCTCTTGAACGAGTGTCCTGAGTGCTTTGGCTTTTTCTTCGTTCGGTGCTTCCTTTTTTCCCCTGAAAGCCAGAGAGTTCTCTCGAGGGTCAGAGGAGAAGGACGCGTTCACTGCTAGACATACACGAGAGTGTGTTCTTCATCGTGTACCACCCAGACGAACGAGAGACCTCATGAGCGCTTCCGAACTCACCTAGACCCTCTTAAGCCAAACGGATCCGGCCCGCCGGCCCAGCCGTCTAGTTCGACCACTCTGAGCCCGGCTGAATTCTGTTCTGCCTCTGTTGGTCCGTCAAAGGGACCCGTGCCGTGATCTTCATCTTCCCATTGGGTAGGTGATGTCGTTCGGAGTCTGTATCTAGCGAGGAAAGCTTCTTCATCAATTTCGAATGTCGTCATACCTTTATCTCACGCGTTCACTCCTGTTTGTCAGGGTCGAAGGAGGGAGGAAGTATGAGCGTATGTTGAAGTAGATGATGGATGGATGTGATGGTGAACAGTGATCAAGTTCAAAAGCTGTGCAGATGAAGTAGCGCAAGTTTCTCACTCTTGAACTCTGGCCTGCTTGAAGCGATATAGAGAAAAAGTTGCACATGTTGCACATATATCTGCGTGTTATACATGTATATATACAAAGGAAGACAGCAATCTAACAAATGTAAAAAAACACAAGAGAAAGAGGAAAGAAAAAGAAAAAGAAAAAAGCCAGAAAGACATCTATGCTCTAACCAAAGGTGTCCTCTCGTCGACCTTAGCTACTCGAGTTTGAGATTCTACGTCTCTCTCATTGACCTGGTTTGTCAGATCCTTCTCTGAAGGATTGGTATATAGAACGTAGTGTTGGAGAAGGAAGACGCCGTCGAATGCAGACGTGAAGAACGATAGACCTCTGTCAGAAGGAGGGAGAGCAAAGTAGGCGGAAGAAACGTTCAGTCCAAGCAAACAAATACGAAACGACTCTATATAGAGCTGAGAGAAGGATTGAAAGGCTTGGACGAGACTCACAGTTTTCCAGGGTTTCCAAATATCCCACCCACCATATCATCATACCTATACGAGTCCAACACCAACTGAACCATCGACAATGATGCACCAATGACATCGAGAATGACGTTACCGACGCTCCATCCTGTTGTCGATCGTCTGCGGTAGTTCAAGTACGCTTGTGGGACGTATTTTGATACGGTGATATAGAGCTAAATAGCCGGATTATGATGTCAGTGCGCATTCTCAAATGAACATCAAGAGAGAGAGCAGAGCAAATGCCTTACTTTGATATAACTGAACCCATAAATCCAGTCCAACAGCTCTAATGATGTCCACCCAGCACCAATAGCGATGGCGAAGCCGATCATGACAATACCGATCACAGGAAGGGCAATCCTGTTGGCCAGACTAAGTTTCTGGGACGCTGGCGCTGGGTAGTAGAGGGATTGTGCTAGTGTGAGCACGGCCAGAGTTGATGCCTTTTTTTTTTTTTTTTTCAAACGAAACGATATGGAGCACATCGTTAGCTGCTACTGCTGCTTCTCCTTCTTATCGCCAAACTTGGTCCGGCCTTCCTTTATGCGACAATGAAACAAAAGAGAAATCAACAAACTCACATGAAGGGCGAATGCGACGTCCGAAGGTTCCACCGTGGGAATCGAGCCTCGATGTCTCTCCGCGTATTGGCCTCTCACCTTTTGGGAGAAGAACAGAACGTTGTTGAATATAGCTAGCGAGATATGGCCTACAGGGTTCCCGATGTAGAAATCGGGTGAGAAACCTGCCACACTGATCCAGACGAAGAAAGCCCATAACGAGAAGGAGAGGAATTCTCAGCCAGATTCTCCTTCTGTGTAATAAACAAAAAGAACAAAGAACAAAGAACAAAGGACCATACGATTTGCGCCGGTAGTTGAGTACAACCTGGGGATAGAACGAAGCTGACCATGCTATAAAGTACCTGTACGTTTGATGTATAAGCCACCAAAATCAGATTTGTCAACCAAGATGTGACAGTCTTCTTTCCACACCGTCCTCTATCTCAAGACTCACAGCCAACCTAGCGCTCCAGAAACAAGCGACAGGAATGAAGAATCCGGCATGTTGTCTAAACGAAACTATCTGAGTCTCTGCTATCTGTTAGCAGGGTATCGTGGTGGTCGTCGGTCGAGGAGAGTGTGTGCGTGCTTGCTCTTGTGTTCTCGTCATGTTTGCTTCTTTCGGAGGTGAGCGGACAAATATCCTGGAAATGGCGTCATTCGGTGACTTGCCACAAAAGCTGTGCTTATTTGCGCTGTACTGTGTACAATGATTCTCCCTGCTTACATAGCAAGCAGAAGGAAAAGGAGAGAGAAGGAGATAAAGAGAAGAGAAGAGAAAGAGAAAGGAGGGTAGAGATATATGCGGCATGGATAATCTCAATAGAAAGCGACAGCGTGCAGGATCTGATGGGGGTGAGTCCGGCGTTGTCGGTCGATGATCTCACCGATCTCTTCATCCGGGTCTTTGCTCGCTTCGATCTGTGATTGTGTTGGAAGGTGGTGGTCAAACAAACAGCTTCCAGGTCAGAACTGTACGAGAAGAAGAGAAGCAGGGGAAGGAGACAAACAGCAAGACATAGTTCCAAAATCGCTTTCCCTGCTATCAGCGCTTCCTCGTGATTACTTTACACCCGGTCAGAGACACCAAAAAAAAAAGAAAAAAAGAGAGATCAGAACGTCAGTCATGCGCATGTCTTTAGACAGATACAAGAAGAAGCAAAGGAGAAAAGGGCTGATGATAGAGAAGCAGAAAACAGGAAGAAGAAAAAAAAACATACTCTTTGATCTCTACGTTGATGACGTGCACCGCTCTAGACGCGTCTCCTCCTCGGTTCATCAAGTCTATCCGTCATCCATCGTTCGAGAGAACAAAGACCATCATCAGAACTATTATCCGGATGAGTGGCAAGAGAATAGGACGCAGGCAGGAAGGTCCAAGAAGGATGAGAGGACAAACCTTCACAGACCGAATCGAAACAACGTTCTTCACAGGTGACAACGACGTCAGGCGTCGATCTTGCGTCATGCCATTTTTCTGGTGCCCGCTTGATCTTTCTGTTTCTGTCGATCATGTTCAGGCATCCGTTGGCGGTATATCTACAAGCAACACAGGACAGCAAAAGTAAGAGGCATATAAGACCAAGGGAATAGTAGCAGGAGGTCGCGTCTGAAGACCTGAATCAAGAACAGAAAGAGCAGAAAAGAAACGAACAAAGCTTTGTCTTTTCTCAAAAGATCCTGGTATATATCTTCATACGGCGTTCCAAATTGATAGACGTTAGGTGTGTCGATAGCTGCTCCAGGTAACCTCACGGCTGAACCCGTCCCAGAGGACACGACAGATAGACCAGCCGTTGCCAGTGTCAAATGAGCAGACATGGACCGGTTCTATTGGATTGCCAAGAAAGAAACCCACAAAGGAAACATCGCTCAAGAATCAGCACGACAAGTTTGGCGCATGGAAGGAATTCAGAAAAACGGTGAGGAACAGGTGCACACATTGTTGGACGCGCATACGACGCAAAACAATAACTTCGAAGACGGGCTTTTGGAAAGAGTAGCCGCAGCTTCCGTCTTTACGACCGGCAACTGTTGAGGAGTCGGTACTGCTTGCTGGGAAGGAGTCAGGGTAGATGCAGAGGTAGGCGGTGGTGGTGTGGAGGTGGGTGTCCCGCTTTGACCACCGGCAGCCTGAGCTCTAGCCAATCTGGGATCCATCCTTATCATTCCTCCAACGGGCGGCGTGCCCGTTCCGGATTGGACATTCTGATTCGACCTCTGTACGGCCGAAGCTTGCCGGGCACGGCGAGGGTCAAATGGCTGAGCAGACGGTTGGGCGAGTGTAGTCTGCTGTATGGACGGGGGAAGAGGAGGTTGTGCTTGTTCTTTTGCTTGTTGCGGTTGAAAGGGAGCATATGGAGGTTGGTTGTAAGCTGAAGGATATGGCTGGGATGGCTGAGCTGATAAAGGAGGTGGATAGTTGCTTGGTGGGTATTGTTGAGGATCCGGGTAGCCATTTCTTTGAGGAGGGACGACAGTAGAAGACGAGGGAGGAGGAGGGGTAGAGTATCCAGTCGGAGGGGTATTGTATCCGGAGAACGCCTGCTGAGAGCCGTATGCTTGTTGAGATTGTTGGGATCCAGGAGGTGGATAACCCGGAGGAGGTAAACGATAGTCGTTGCCGTTGTTGTTGCCTTTGCTCGGCGGTGGGTATCGAGGGTTGGACATGATCCTAGACTGTATGGATCGAACGAGCGTTGCCGACTATGTTTGTCCGTCCAGATGAAGAACAGAGCAAAGAACAGTTAGCGACTCGAATGAGATCTTTGTCAACGCAAAGAGACAAATCAGGCAAGGCAAGGCAAGAAAGATATGAACGACGCAGGTTCCCGTGTAAAGTGCTCTCTCAGGAGTATCTGATTTATTCTGCATCCCATCCCATCCTCAACTCTGTGATGAAAGAGAAAGCGGGTCGGGCAAGTATTCGAGACATTTCTCTTGACCCATCCACAAGACACTTTCCGTGTCTCTGGAGAGAGAAAGGAAAGGGTTTCTGAACAGGCAAAAGATTTGTGCTGGTTTGTTTCTTCATCAAGCGATCCCTACACGGCAAGACCAAGAGCAGACTAGAAGAAGAGATCTCACCAAAGGACGTGAATGCTGGTGTGGATGGTTGGAAAGTTGGAAGGTTTGAAATTGTTTGGATGTAATTTCTTTTTCTTTCTTTTATTTTTCTACTGAACGCCATTAAACGTTTGGAGCTAGACCAACACCTGATATAGATACAACACACACTCATTTGCAATCTCTTGAGAGATCGTTGCTCTCTTTCTTGAATAGAGGGAGGAGGAGGGAATCTGGAATTTTATCTTTTCCTTTTCCTTTTTTGAGGTGTTCCGAGTAAGGATTTCCTAGGTCCTTTCAACAGACCATGCCATCCAAAAGCTCTAGTATCGGGAACACCAACCATACCGTTCTCGCCGGATTTGATGATCTTCCCGAGGAAGTGAGAGTGTTTCTTTTTGCATGTCGTTCTGCACGTTGAGGCTCAGCTTTGTGTTGCTTTCTTTCTAGCTACTGCTCGAGATCTTTCTGTATGCGCTCAATCCTTCACTCGCGCTTACGAACCGGAGGCTACACGACATGTTGTCCCATCCACCCTCCTCGTTCGCTGCCCGGTGGCTAATGGCATTTCACCCAACGGCCTCATCGAGAGATCTTCTTGGTCGTTGTCTTCGACATCCGATATGCACTCTCGATGTCGTTCGTGCAATCGAACGAGTCTGGTCGTCGCAGTCGCAGTCACAGTCGTCGGCAATCGGTGTCGTCCGACCTACCTTATCAGTACCACCAGCACCACCTCCGCTCGAACTGGTAGAATTGCCGAAACGGTTGTTTCGAAATCTGCTCACTCCCACCCGTCGGGTTCTTCCTCCGACGTTGCTCCCCTTTCTGAACTACCTGTTTGAGACGTACTCCCCCTCACCGTCCTCCCACAAGGGTTATCCTCTATGCGCCTCGATCACGAACCATCCGGTTTCCCTTCCCCTGACAGAGTTATTGCTCGCCAAGGGAGCGAGTCCAGATCTGAACGACGGATATGCCGTCCAGCTTGCGGTAGGAAAGAAGGATCTTGGACTGGTCAAGATGCTGATCGAACGTCAGTCCGAAGACGAATCAGCTAGAGGTCGGAACGGAGGAAACGCTAAGCGTAGGCGGACGGAGGACAGGACGAAAGTGACGAGCAAGATGCGTAGGTGTCGTCGCGCTTTTTCGTCGCCTCTCTGTGTGATTATAGGGCTAATCAATATATCACAATTCTTCTTTTTTTTTTCTTTTTCTTCTCAATCTTAATTTTAAACGAACACTCTCTGTCAAAACGGGACGGACGTAGTCTCGGTGGCAGTGAAGTTCAAGAACCGGCCGATCGTTGACTACTTTATAGAAAAGGGCGTTGTGCCCGATCTCAAGACGCTCGCTGCGTTAGGTCAGCTGTGAAGAAACGGTCGAACAAACATATATGTGTATGTACTTTAGTAGGAACCACGATAGATGTGGGGGTTTGGCGTGAATCGTGGATGTGATTGACATGTCAAGGCTCTGTGACAACGTGAAAGATGAAGAGATGTTATCTGTGAGGCTTCCTTCAGCATGATCTGCAATAGGAGACACAAGAAGAAGAAGAAGAAGAAGAAGAAGAAGAAGAAGAAGAAGAAAGACGGCATTGTCTATCGAGGGCATGAAGAGTACAAGGTGTAGGTTGATATATGACCAGAGCCCAACCTCACACCTGGCACATATGAACAGGGACAAGAAGGAGATCAATAGGCAATGCGCAGAGAGACAATCCGAAGGCAACATAGCATGTTTCTCTTGATTCTTGGTATCCATTAAAGAACGAGATGTCTCGAGAGATATATTCCTAAAAGTGAATCTCTCGAGGCATCCATTCTTCACATCCTCTCGGCACTCCTTACGGAAGAAGAACACCAAGAAGTTCTCAAATAGAGACTCTCCCATCTAACGTCGACCTTCAATGGTGATCACCTTGACCTCACTCGCTTTATATATATATGTATGAAAAACAATGTTAGTCCAAGCTAGGTGTAGTTCTTCCTCTTCTTCCCAAGTCTTTCGTTTCTCTAGTTAAACGTTCTCTCCTTTCTCGATTTCATTCTCAATTCCCATTCTCAATCCCATCGTCTGTACTGCTCTCTTGCGTTTTCTTCTCTCCTTTTGTCTCCTTCTGGATCCTAGCCAGTTTGTTGTCAGACCTTGTCGTCCACGCTCAGGATCTCGATGCTGTATATCACCTTACCAACACACACCACGTGCTGGCAAGCTGACGTCATACCTAGACCACAACTTCCCCAATCTCATTTTACCTGCCGACTCCAGTATATCATTAGACATCGGGGTAACCATATATAGCATACGTACTTCTTTCGTCTCCTTCGATCTTCTTTGGTCTTTTATATTTGTCGTTCCCACATATTCTCTTCTTCTCA
This sequence comes from Phaffia australis, assembly GCA_014825575.1. Taxonomy (NCBI): domain Eukaryota; kingdom Fungi; phylum Basidiomycota; class Tremellomycetes; order Cystofilobasidiales; family Mrakiaceae; genus Phaffia; species Phaffia australis. The sequence goes on from MVAH01000029.1 coordinate 22,216, forward strand.
CTTGTCCGGAAAAACAATAGATACATCGAGCATATCAAAAAAAATAAAAAAAAATGGCAGATTACGATAATGAACAGGTCAAAGACGTAGAGGTAGGAATCATCGGAGGGGGTTCGATGGGTGGTGGAATGACTTTGTTGTTCTCTTCTCCTGCTTCATCAAACGTACGATCCATCTCTTTTCGTTGTTCTATCTCGTTCTTCCTGTTGTTCTGTCTTCTGCTGTTATCTATACTTTTCGATCCTTTCTCAAGACACGAGTTCACGCAGAATGATGACCGTTCATCATGCTTTCACCCCATCGTTTGAAATTCTTCTAGAGCGTGGTAGGGTTCTTTGACTACGATGAAGATCAGGCCAAGGCGCTTCTTAAGCGAGCGAGAGATGAGGATGACGTCCCTACCGAACATGTCCATGGATATTCCTCTGTCGGTTCGTTCTTTCTCTGTCTTCTGATAGCCATTGTCTTTCAGGGAGATTCTGAAATGATCCGCTACTTTGTGTCTCTCTAAACATGTTTGGATATGTATCCGTGAACAGAGAAGCTTCTGAAGGCCTTCAAGCCCAATGAACCACGAATCATCGTGTTTTCTCTTCCTCATGGGAAACCAGTGGACGATGTTCTATCCGATCTTCTCCCAAAGATGGACAAGGGTGATATCATCATTGACTGTGGTAACGAATGGTATGAAGATACGAACAGACGGTTGGGAGAGGCGGCCGAGAAGGGAATTCATTACATTGGTTGCGGAGTTAGTGGTGGTTGTAAGTCTTCTTTTCCTTCCTTTTCCTTTCTTCCTCTATATATCTCCAATCCGAGACATATCATTGAAGTGTATCTATCCCTTTCAAATCTCATAAAGACCAAGCGGCGAGGCGAGGTCCTTCGATGTCTGCTGGTGGAGACAAGGAAGCGTATGATAAGGTGAAGCATCTGCTCACTAAATGGGCCGCGAAGGACAAAGATGGAAAGCCTTGTGTGGCTTATCTTGGCCCAGGTGGGTCTGGAAATTATGTGAAGATGGTACGTCTCAACCTTTTTGAACTTTTCTCCGATACAGCACAGCTTGAGCTGATGTACTGGTGATGCCGCTGTATAGATTCATAATGGAATCGGTAGGCTCTTTGTCTCTCCTGTCAAGTGCAACATCCGATCTCGCTCTGAGACTGATCTTACGCACACGAAAACTTTTGTCTAGAACACGCTCAACTGTCGATCCTATGTGAGATCTGGTCGTTGCTTCGACATCAGGCCGGTCTTAGTAATGATGAGATCGCCGATATCTTTGAGTCTTGGAACGCAGAGGGACGCCTTTCGTGAGCTTTCCTCTCTTTCTGACATGTTTGGTTGATTAAGCTTGTCGATTGACTGACTGGTTGACTGTCGATGATGGTGTAGGGATAACTACCTTATCGAGATTGGATACAAGTCGCTTCGGTTCAAGAAAGGAGACGGTATCTTTGACAGGAAGGGTATCGTAGAGGACATTGCTGACAAGGTCGTCCAAGATGTAGACAACACTGAAGGAACTGGAACTTGGAGTGTCGCTGTTTGTGCTATCTCTTTCTTTTGATTTTTCGTTCAGATCGTCGAGTTTACTCAACAACGTTTTGCCTGCTTCCATACCACGGGGAAAAGGAAATGGCAACCCGGCATTTTGCAGCACCTGCTATGGCAGCCTCCCACTGTCTCCGAGTTATCTCTGCGCGAAAGGGAGAGAGAGACAGGGTTCTCGAGAATCTGAAAGTTCCTCAACCAGCGACTGATAAATCGTTCGTCAAGGATGTTCCCTCTTTCGTGGAGGATTGCAGGAAAGCAACGTATGCCGGAATTTTGGGAGCATTCGTACAGGGTCTGGGTATCATCACCAAAGCTTCTGATGAGGAGGTTTGTTCTTTTCCTGGTTTCGAGCTGAGCGAAAAAAAGACAATCTATCTGACCCTTCACACCGTTCATGCGCACAAATCATCAGAAATGGGGTGTCTCACTAGAGACCTGTCTTGCGATCTGGCGAGCGGGATGTATCGTCCGATCAGGAGGGATCGCTGACCTTCTCCAACCACTACTGGCCAAAGACCCTCAGTGCAAGAACGTGTTGTTCATTCCCGAGATCGCTCACGAACTTTCAGGAACTTATGATGGTCTCAAGAATGTTTGTAGGGTAGCTTTGGAAACCGATGCTGGTTTGTCGTCCATCATTGCTCTAATGGGTTTACCTGGGTGCAGAGAGATACCCATCATGACCATACTCCTTTAATACTCTCTTTCTATGTTCTTCTCAGTTGCTCCTGCGCTAGCGGTGACGCTAGACTGGTTGAAACAATGTGGCGGCAAAGAACTACCCACCAACTTTGAGGAAATGCAGGTCAGTGTGCTCTACCTTTCTCATCTCATCACACAGGGTTTGCTCACGTTTGACTTCCTTCCTTTGAGTAGATGGACTACTTCGGTCATCATCAGTACGACCTCAAGTCGGAGGATGCACCCGATCCTGTCAAAGGTCCTCACCAGTATGTTTCTCCCTGTTTTGCTCAAACATTAGTGTGTAGAGATACAGTGACACAGACGAGGACTGACATGAGCACACCTGATGGGTAATGCAAATAGCACGGAATTTGCGCCTGCTTAAGATCGTTCTCTTCATTTTTTGATCGCGTATCCTTGTTTCTGCGTTTCTGTAGCCTACTCTTTATCTAGCTTTTCTTCTCTTTCTCTGCCTTCTGTTAGTTGATCTCTTGCTTTCTGTATCTATGCTCTTTTTCCATCCTTCTCCAAATTTCAGATTTTGAAAGAGAAAACCTCCTTGCTACGATCAACCTGATTAAAACAACAGCGGAATTGTTTCAATATCCTCGGTCAAACAGAGATCACAAGGAATACAAGAATCGAACAAGACATTACTGTATCCGGTCTTTTTCTTTTCGCATAGGCTAGGCAGCAATCTGATGGCTTCTTTTCTCGTTTCCTTCGAACAACAAATCGATACACCTCCACAGACTACAATACAGCACGATTTACCAGAGAGATCCATTAGGTGTTTGGACAACATACGCACATATGCTCTTTTTGCTCCCTTTCATCACCCATCGTCATTTCACCTTCGAGAGAAAGAGATGAAGAGAAGTTCAAGATGAAAAATAAAGTCATTCCACCTTCTACCCAACAAGACACTCGCTCCTCCCCTCCCCCTCCTTAGAACCCCTTGATCAAGCTCTTGACCAGACTCTCTAGATCCTCATTCCAGCGAGCTTTGATATGCGCACTCAGCGGCAAAAGGTTGTATCTTTCTGAAGCAGGGATCGTGCTGTTGAGGAGGATAGAAGAAGGGGTAGGTGGGTTGATGATCAAGTTGGAAGTTTGGCCAAGTCTTTTGAACAGCCCGGAGATTGAATAATTCGCAATGGGAAGAGAAAGACAGAGCATGATGTGAACCAAATCAGAGTTCAGCACGTCAAAATCTGAAGAAGAAGAACGGCATATCAAAATAGAAGAGAGAAAAAGAGCGAGAAAGGACAGACGAGAAGGATATCGATTCTGCCTCTTTTCGCATTTCACTCGAGATTGAGTAGTAAGCCATTGCGACCTGTTTATCCTCCAACCCAGAAGATGCGTTCCATTTTACAGATATGATTCAGATGAGGAAACATCATCGATTGAGCACCAAGTGTTTTCGACTTTCAAGGAAGAAGTGGGGGAGACAAAGAAAATGGGCGAACCAGTCCGGAACCTGCTAAACTGGACATCATGAATTGGGTAGCCATCCTCTTCTTTTTAGATTCAGTAGTATTGGTTCGGTCTTCTTTCAGATGAATTTGTCCTTAGGGATGTAGGTGTGGGATATGTCAATAGTCGAGGCTTAAGGGTTGTTGTTAGTTGTGGGTGGTGGGTTGCGAGAGAACAGAAGTGTCGAGTCTTCTCTGCATTCTTTATCTTATCTAAGGGTTCTGATCATTTGTTTGGAATTTTGCCTGGCAACAAAATGGAAGGAAATCACATATATGCATAGTTTAAATATAAAGTATATGAAGCATGAGGAGAGCTAAAAGAGATACAACAGTTATACAATGACGACAGTTGGTCGTGGAATTGAACTTTGGGAAACAACTGACGCGTGCTAATGCGAGGGAGAAGCGAAGAAGAAAAGACTCCTCTAAGGAAGAGGATAAATGAATGGAAGGTACACACAATATGATTGTAAACGTTGGAGAATGAAATCAGAGCTAATGAAGAATAGAATGGCCACCAGATCAATGACGACCCATGTACACTTCGCCTTGGAAAGGAATTCCATTAATCTCGACCACATCGGATCCAAGACCTTTGATAAGGGTCCTGCAATCGCATGTTCCTTTGACTGCAAATTAAAGTCCCGTTGATCAGTATGCTAGTCTAGAGATGATACGAGCGACAGTTGAAGGCTCTACTAACCTCCTGCCAAAGCGCCGCCTTTGAAAATGAGCTAGTTAAAGAGCAACCGCCAAGTCAGAACATTAGTCTATATCGGAACATTGCCCTTAAAGAAAAGACAGTGGACTTACCTTGGCGACAAAACTTCGGAGCTGGGCGCTATCTAGAATCTCTACAGGAGCGTCCTTGAAGGGAGATGTAACGATTAATACCCTAGGTTCAGTCGGGTGCTTCTCCGAGGTCGACGGTAGATGATCGTCCGGTAGGAGCCGACCAAACACACCCTTGGGCAACGGATCTGGGAGTGGTCGATCGCCTGTAAGTATCCTTGTCTGGTCTCTCTTCATCATTCTATCTGCCTCCCAAACACCAAAGCCTTGAACGATGTCGTCGTCATCGCCGTCGTCATCCGGTACAGGTCCGTTAAAGATCAAGACCTCGGGTAAAACCCCTTGAACGTCTAACCCATCATCCACATCGCCCAAAACGCCGGGCACAAAAATTTCGGTCTTTACTGTGCCAGTAGCCAACACGACCTTGCCTGTTGGATTAATCTTCATTCCTTCAATCTCAACGGATCTCATCAACTTTAGCGGTTCGTCCATCTTAGGAATCGGCATGACAAGAGGTGGGAGTGCCGCAACGACATTCCAGATAGGTTCAGGCACCCCAGGGGAGCGCAGTGGACGGAGTAGGAGCGAGTAGGGTTCGTTAATTAGATATGCTTGAATAAACCTCGAGAGGGCCGAGGGAGATCCATCAGCCGGCTTTGGATCCGCAACAATCTGGCCAGATGCATTCATGGCGATCCGGCGGAACGAGGGATTAATCTCGACCGGTAAGCTCCGAACAAGAGCGATCACATTGTCGGCAAGTTCATTGTTAGGTAGCACGACGCCGGCACTGAAAGCGAAGCGGAAGGGAAAGTAGGCAGTAATGTCGGTGAAAACGTTAGGGATGGTCGACCCGGCGTCAAGGAGAAGACGGGAGGTGGTTTCGTTAGATGGGTAAACAACATAGTCTTCCATGTGAATCAAGTCTGTCAGATTCTCCGGTAACGGCGACGGAAGGTTTCGAATAGGAGGGACTGTCGTCCACAAGGGTGAGAGAAAAGAAGCAAGTGTTTCAGAAAGAGGGTAATGGAATTGACATTGGGAACGGTATGTCTGGAACTGATGATGGTAGAAAAATGGAAGATGTGTCCTTGTTGTCAACGCGCGTTCTCACGATATGGTACGCATTGCTTCGACTGATCGAAGCAAATCGAGAGTAGACCAACCTACTTCTGGAAGTATCTCAAGGTCTCGATCCGAGGGATGGAACCAACCTCTTGAGAATTTAAAAATGAAAAGTCAAATGGTACTCACGAGGCATGCTGACGTTCATGATATCCATTCCTTCTTTGACCAGGTCTGGCGTAACCTTGAACTTTCCCAGCCAATCCCCTACACCAGCGATCGTGACGGCGTCATCAGATAGACGAGCCACAATGTCGACTTTTTTGTCATTCCATGTTTGTTTTAGAAAGCTCAAGAGTACCTCTGGAGAGGCATCCATACTGACTGCCGAACGAACGGTAAAAGGCGTGAGCCATGTTGGATATTTAGGTTGATGACCAGGCAAACTCAAGTAAGATTTGGTCGATTTTTGCAGTGAGGGTGTCAAAGGAAGAAGCAGAGGTGTCGAATCGGGTGTGACCGTCACGAGGGGGTGATGATCTGCCGTCTGAATTTTGATCGGGGACGTCAACGCAACAGAGACCTTGTCAACTGAGCCTATAATTCATCGATCGCGGATATTAAATGTCATTTGTCAACGAATACGCTAAGATTAATCAGGAATGATAGGTCTTGATAGAACACGAACCGATCGCACGTCTTGCCCAACTCCTCCTCGTCCGTTCCCACCAAATACCTCTTTCACCTTGGTGATCGAAGCCGAGAGCGCGATCGGTATCGACACCTAGGCCAATGTCCATCTCGAACCACATCGTGCCGTCTTGGGAAACATTAAGCAGTCTGATGTCTCTTGGACCACTGACGACAACAGAGCTCTGAAGTGTTTCTTTATCAGAGAGTGCAGGACGAAAGGAAGATGCGAGGAGGAGGGTGAAGAGTGAGGTGGACAGAATAGCGGTAAAGGAGAGATAGAATATGACAGCAAGGACCGTCCAGACATATGGAAGTTTAGACCGGGATGAGGAGCGAGTGACGGTCTGTGAGTTGTACGACGGAAGGATAGGTGGTGGATGTGTCGAGTCGATCGAAGTGGATGCATATGTGCGATTGGGTGACTGAGATGAGAGTAAAGGCGATGTCTCCATCGGATCAAGAGTGTCAGTTGATTGTGTTACCTCGACCTCTTCCTCCACCTCTTCCTCCTCCTCCTCATTATCCTTTGGACTTGATTCGAACCCAGACATGGTCCCAGCTTGTTAACGAGGCTGGTAGAATAAACGGATACGATGAATAGAAGACGGCTGAGAAGAGTTATCGACGTGGAGGTCAAGGTTGAGGATCAAAATCCTGTTAGTCTCGATGGTTGCTGACGGAAAGGGCCAGGAACGGTTGGGCTGTCGATCGAAGGAGGAGTGTGCCTCGATGGATGAAACACAATAAGGCGCAGCAGATTTTCGACTAGGCATAGATTATACTGTTGCATATATAGGTCAAACAGATTATTCTCTAGCTGCTCGAGAGCAATTTCAACCGATGATGGGTTGACGATATATGATCCTTTTGGATTTGGATTTGGATTTGGATTTGGGTGCCTTCAGACCACAAACAATCAAAATCTTATGGGTTATGGATTTAGTTTGCGCTCATCGATGAGACAGCCTCGGAGTCAAACACTAGCATTCTTTTCCCCTTGGACATCCTCCTGGTGATGGACTAGGTGAAGTATGTTGCGCGACGCATTCCCATCTCTGTTCCGCCAAATCTGAGAGCATTCATAGAGGATTAGGTGAACGATACACCACCCTTATTCCTATGAGAAGTTTAGAGATCGAACGCAACTCCAGAAAAGACTAGATCCCAATCTAACCCGACGATGACCACAAATAAGATCTTGATTTGAGTACTTACCTTAGCTGTAGAGAAGAGGATCGTCACAGGCATCCTCTGAACTTTGTTTCATATAAAACTTTCCTCAAGTTTCCACAAGCACGCTGCAGTGTTTTCGTTTTTATCTTTATCTTTGTCTTCGTCCTCTTCATCTGTTTTGTGACTTTTCGAGATATATGAACTAAGAAAAGAACGGGAATCGAAAGATTTCTGGCCACTGAAAGAAGCAGGAAATGATATGAATGACAGAATAACAGCTTGAATCTCTACTTCTTCTCGGTTCGATCAACTCCACACTTCCATCATCTATAACACACGACATTAACTTGGGCGACACCAGTAGGTAAATGATTAAAGGTGTTGAAAGCAGCCTCCTCGGCAACGGTGCCAGTGGGAGGGTTTTGCTAGATCACGTGTTTTTGCAGACATAAACTGACCCTGAAGCAACTCTTCGGTGTGTTTGGGGAAAATTCTCTCGTGCCAGCTGAACGTGCTCCTTTTTTCTTTTTCTTTTTTTTCCGTCAAGCGTGTACGTTTTTTTCTTCGTTTTTGGTCAATCTGGGTTTCTCTCGCTGATTGGAAAGAAGGAGATTACAGTGTCGAACATGTGCTGACAGTCTTTGATTTTTTTAATATTTTTGATGGCGTCTTTGTCGATTGTTTCCAACTGGATCTGTGGAATATGTGTCGTGTGGATTCCGATGTGAATGGAACTCTTGGGGAACGACTCGTTTTTGGATGGAAAAAAATTGGACCTTCCTTTCACCCTCCTTGTCGTAATCGCCCTCTTGTGTTCCCATATCTTCGAACGGACACAAATCGAACTCTGCATCCTCAAAAACTCGAAAACACACCCTTGTGAAAACCGTCAAATCACTCGAAATTCTTTCTCCTACAGCTTCCCACCTTTCCCCCTTAACCTTCCCCTTTTTTCCTTTACATCGATCAAAATGGAGAACGACCAGGTTGGTAGCCTTCCACGTTTTGCCTCTCTCTTTCCACTTGGGAAAGTCTGGTCTTGGAGTTGTTTGGGCAGAGAGTCATGAATATCTGCAGGAATGGAGACATGGAAGACTTGCCGGAAAGATCTGCAGAGACGGAAGAAGCGTGTGTACGGTGCAAGGCCGAGGTATTTGAGGGTCTTATCAGTCCATGTAGAGAGCTGTTGGACCAGAATGACCGACGGCCAGACCTCCTCGCTCTCGCTCGCCTTTCTCTGAGATCTTTCTGGGTATTTCAACTGTCCTGTCACCTTTCCTCAGCCTTTCCTCTTCCCCCCACCTCCGGACTGTTCTGCTCGAAGAAGATCTTAAACAACATACCACAGAAATTTCAGTTGACTAACCAATCATGGTTTTTTTCTTCTTTATTTTCCTTGTCCTTGTCGATTTCAATGCGTGTCTCACAAACCAATAGGGTGTCCTCGTTGACCTTTACGTCCCCCGAAAGTGCTCTGCCACTGGTTCGTCTCTTTTATAGTAGGCTCCTTCGTTTTCATTGGAAGAAAGGCTGATTTTCCTTCTTTTCCCTATAGGCCGACTTATCAACGCCAAGGACCACGCTTCCATCCAGATCACCATCGCTGATGTTGACAACGAGGGAAAGGCCATCAAGACCGGCGGAACCACCATCGCTCTTGTCGGACAGGTCCGATCCCAGGCTGAGGCTGATGACTCCATCAACCGACTTGCCACCAAGGCCGGTTGTACGTTCTTGATTTCTCTTTCCTTGTCTTCTTTCCTTCTCGTGAGGTCGGGACCTGCTGTTGAATCTATCAAGAACTGACCCGTTTCTCCTCTTTCTTACTCTTCCTTGACACTCAGTGCTCAAGAACGTCTGGAGCCACTCCAAGTAAATCCAGAAAGACATGTTGCTTGCGGTCTCGATTCATGCTCGTTTGAAGGACTATTCTCATCTTCTTCCTTGAGGACTAATTGCGAAGGAACGCTTTATTAGGCAAAATATTAGTGAAACAGAAGGAGAAGGAGAACTTGGATACAACTGTAATGAAAGTAGGAAACAATTGTAAGAACGCACATCAACAGAAAGAATTGACATCGACATCACGTGAGGTAGAACTGGATCACGTCAGGTTAAGAAAGACGCAATCCGACCCATCATACACTCATTTCTCCTGTTGAGCTTGCTCGATATCCTCCTCGTTATCCAACTCTGGATAACTCCTATACAGCCCCATCCCGAACGGAACCCTTCTCTCGCTCTTCATATAGTTCTCGATCTTCTCCAAGCTCTTTGTCTTCTCGTAGAGATTCTTCAGTTTATAATAAGATTTAAGCTGGACGGACATGGCGTTGGGGAACGCAAAGAGAAGGCCGTCGATGAGGTTCATCAGTCCTAAGTCCGCGTATGTGAGGTTTGAGCCGACGACATGGGGCGTTGATTCGTCAGGGATCAATCGCTCAAAGTACCTGTCCACAAGAAGTGGGACAAACACAACCAGGTACTATTAGGTGATGTTCCCTTTCTCTACTTCTTTCGTTCAGAAAGTTCTTGAAAAGGCATAAGACAGAAGAAACACACGAAAGAAACTTTGGAATTCTGTTCCTTCTGAAGTCAATAGATCGGCGGAGTGATTCCTCTTTCTGGTTCTCATAGTATTCTGATACTGCTATTGGATGACTTTCATTTTCATTTGAACAGTTATTTTCGTATTCGAGATAAATGGCGGAGACGAGTTAGCTCACTTGAAGATGGATGGCTGTGATGGAATATAAACAGAACGGACTGGGTATCATGCGCCTCATTCTGTGCGTCACATATGGTGAGAAACACCTGGTTGACTTTCAATCTAGCAGTTTCATCCAGGGGAGCCAGTCCAAGTTTAGGACCAAGATAAAACATGATGTTTGGCAACTGGGATAGGACAAGGCCAGCATGTTTTAAGATAGGTGGCGCGAATGGCGGCAAAGCATCCGCTGGGTAGCATGCAAAGCCATGAGTGAGTCGTCAGTACATCGCTCCCTCTGAACAGAATAGAAGGAAGAAGAGATTGAGAGAAGTACAGAACATACAAGGAGGTTGATACGATGGAGAGCACATGTACATTAATTTGTCAACACCTTCTTTCTCCAACGCAACATCCCTGTAGGCAACTCCAGCCTGCTCGAACGCCAACCGAATCGGTTCGCCTCTAATCCAAGTACGTAGATTTTGTTTTTCCAAATTGAAAGAAAATGGATGATCAAGACTTGTTGTTATCTCTATCATGAGTAGTTTGGAGATATAGAATAATCACCTTCCAGGAATCTTGGGCCAGTAGATAAGCTCGTACTCTGGTTGTTTAGTAAATGTTTCGGTAGCACTCATCGGTCAGTATATGTGAGTATGTGTGATCTTGCAAAGGCCAGTGTGGTTCTCTCTCTCTGATGAATATGAAGTTTCTCTGTACGTCTGGGTACAGAGATGTAAATATAGAGGATGTAGAGATGAACTAGATTAGTCAGTACATTGTTTGCTCTCGAGCCACGTGATGACAAACCGGCGTTCCCTCTCGCTCGGACCTCGACGACGGTTACTGCGGAACGAACGTTCCTGAACATCACCGAAGGCGTCCTGGCGCGGGTTAATATCCGGTTGTACGTATTCATCGATGTGCCTGGCTGCGCGTACGTGTGTATGTGCCTGAGTGACCTCATCAACTGACCCATCCGGGTTTTGACCATCTCATTACACATCCCTCCACCGGTATGAACGCATAAGAAGCCTTTGTCACTAACAACATCCTTGATCCGGTCGTAAACTACAGAACAGAAGCAACATGAGTCCAGTATCAACATCGTCCCAACAACGATCCGTCTTAGACCGAATTCATGATCTGAGGGATCGTTCGCCTCCGTCTAAATCCCTGCTCGTTCAAATTCGAAACGGTCTCGGAGGAACGCAGTGGGTCAATTCGGATGGAGAGAACCCCGGAGACGGCGACAAACAGCCAGTGGAGACCGAGTATAGATATAGGAAGAGTTTACCTACGGTTTTGTTCTATGATGATGTCGGCCTTAAGCTCTATGAAAAGTACGTATACTCAAAGTCTGTCAGACTTGATCGAGACTTGCCCAAGACGAATACCTGATGTCTTTCGGAGCATTGTTATCTGTATATATATCATCGGGCATAACTACTCACATGTATTCTGCGCTTGTCCTGCTCAGGATCACAACCGACTGCCCTTCCTACTATCTCTACCCAGTAGAACTCTCTCTTCTCAAGGCACATTCCAAAGAAATTGTCTCGTTGCTCTTCCCAAATATAGCTAAAGAACAGGAGAGAGAGCCCGAGAGCAATCATCAAGATCCTCATCTACTTCGAAGAGGACCTGTGAAGAGATGGAGAGTCGCAGATTGGGGCTCAGAGGATGTTGGGGTCTTCAATGGAGGTGTCAACGGACATGTCAACGGCCAGGCGGATGGGCAAAGATCGACAAGTATGCTAGGCGGCGTCGTCCTAGAGCTTGGAGCAGGCAGTTTGTCCAAAACTAGGTAATTAATAAGCGTGCATAGAATCTGATGGGTACCTCCTTTCTAATCGGCCTGTGCTTACCTGATCTTTCTCTATATCGTGCATTGGTTGTATTTGTAATCCTCAGTCACTTTCTCAAAGCGTTGGCCGAGCGCTCTGATAGAAAAGAATCTGAAGTCAAGTACTTTGCACTAGATTTGGATCAGGCCGAACTCGACCGAACACTTTCCTCCCTTGACGAGTCTTCGTTGGGCCCAATCATGGCTCAAGGAAACGTAACGACCGGAGGGGTATGCGGAACGTATGATGTCGGTCTTCAGTGGATCCAAGAAGGTGGTCATCTGGTTGACTCTACGAGTTCTACATCGACTTCTACTCCAATCTCGACCTCGTCCCCAAACGGAAATTCTAATCCGGTCGACTTGCATGCCTCTGAGGAACCAATCCATTATTTATTCTTGGGATCCAGTCTAGGCAATTTTGATAGACAAGGAGCCACTGAATTTCTTAGGTCTATTCCACTTCGACCAGGTAGTGGAGACCGGTTGGTCGTTGGCCTGGATGGAAGAAATGAGAAGGAGGTGGTCGAGATGGCTTATAATGACCCAGAGGGTGTCACCAGAGCTTGGGCTGAGAACATGTGGAGTGTAAGTTTCCTGATCATTCACTTCAGTCTTGCTGCATATGTGATTTCAACTTGTTTGTCACTGATGATTTTTCCCCTCGTTCTGTACCGCTGATAGGGTGTTGAGCGGGAGATCGGATGGAGGGGACCCGGAAGGATGAAAGAAACCTGGACATATGAGGGGAGGTACAATGTTCAGAAGGGTGCGCGATCTTCACTTTCACGGCCATGTATTATCGAACTGGTTAAGACGACGAGGTCTGATCAACCTCTAACGATTATTCACACACAGGTCGTCACGAGGCTTACTTCCGATCCAACATAGCGCAAACCATCACAATTCCTGCATCGGAGGATGGCGACGATATGAATGTCCAGTTCGACGCTGGCGAGCTTGTCAATATTGAGTGGAGCTACAAGGTAGGAGTCGCTTTGTCTACCCCTTTCCGACCATCCGAGATCTAACCGTCTATCTTACGTTCTAAACGATGTTTACCAACATAAAAAAGTATTCTCTTACCGAAGCTCTCTCAGTCTTCAATTCAGCTGGCCTTCGACCAATCGCTCGGTTCCCAGATTCCCAAGGAAGATATAATCTCTGGGTGCTCGAGCGACCTGCCGTGACATTCTCTCCGATTAACCGCATACTTCCCAAGGCCGAATCAGGCGGAGTACTCAGCTTAGGTCTGCCGAGTGGAAAAGGTCGACCAGGAATTCCGACACTCAATGATTGGGAAGATCTGTGGAGGTATTGGGATCTCATTACTATCGGGATGATTAGACCGGAGGTGTTGCATGAGAAACCGATCGACTTGAGACACAAATGTTGGTCCATCTTGTATCCCTCTGGTTGTTACACTTCTCATCGCTCAATTTTACTTCTTCCGAATCTACAGGCCTGTTCTATTTGGGCCATATACCAACATTCTTGGATATCTTTCTCTCCCGTCACTTAAAGGAACCTCACTCCGAGCCAGAGTATTACAAGGATTTATTTGAACGAGGCATCGATCCAAATGTGGATGATCCTGAGCAGTGTCATGTATGTTCCTCAATTTGATGTATACTCTGTCCTCTTCATCAGATAAACCAAAGGGTTCGAGTTAATCGGCCGATCTCTCTCCCACGGCAGTCGCATTCGATCGTACCTGAGAAAGACGAGGACTGGCCTTCTTTGGAGGATATCTTACGGTTTAGGAACCGAGTGAGAGAACGACTGATCAAGATCTATGAGGATTGTCAATGCGGAAGAAGAAAGATGAACAGGAGGCTCGGTCGAATAATTTTTGTGAGTTTCAAACCACAACACTCGTACATTTGTCTTGGTTTGATGGTTTGATTAATTGTTTTCCTCGAATATTGTCTCTTAAAATGATCATCAGATGACTTGTACGTTTTTAAAGCAAACTCAAGTGAGCTGTGGTGATATGCAGACAGCTAGCTAACAGCAGATTCACATCCTCTTCTTGCGCACACACTCTCCATAGACGAGCATGAGATCATGCACGCCGAAACACTGCTCTACATGCTCATTCAATCTCCCAAAACGCTTCCTCCTCCTGGCTTCGCATCTCCCTCCTTCATCACTCTCGCCCAATTGTGGGATGCTCAACACAAACGAGACGCCCAACATTCTACTACAGCACTCATTCCTGCTACAGAAATAACTCTTGGCCACAAGGATCTGGAAGAAGAAGATGGAGAATACCCTGACCAAGACAGCTGGAGAGAGCATGTCTTCGGATGGGATAATGAAAACGGAGAGCATACCATCAAAGTTAGCCCTTTCCGGATTGAACGGAAAGGGGTTACCAATGGAGAGTATAAGTCTTTCTTGAAACAGAAGTTCAGCGGTGATGATGCCAATAGGAAGATCCCAAAGAGTTGGATTGAAATCGATGGAGAATGGAAGGTCAAGACGGTTTATGGTCCGGTATCCTTCTCAATTGCCCAACACTGGCCATTGATGGCATCGTACGACGAGCTTCTCGCTTTTGCTAAATCAAGAGGTGGTAGACTACCTACCGAGGCTGAGCTCAGAGTCTGGTTAGATGAATTCCCACAAGGGGACAAGACTGATTGGGAGGGTAGCAACACCGGACTAAAGAATTGGCATCCTGTTCCGTGAGTAAACCTTTCTATTTTCTTCTCCTGGCTTTCAATCTTCTGTCTGTTCTGACCTGCTTTACTATTTATCCCTCTGTCTATTATTAGAGCGGAGTTGTCATACAAAGATTCAACGGGTATAACAGTTCCAGGTCATAACGGAGGTGTCTGGGAATGGACATCGACACCTATGAAAGGACATCCAGCGCAACAAGCTATTGGTGAGGGATATGTTCCTTCAGAACTTTATCCAGGATATAGCTCGGATTTCTTCGATGATGTTCATCACGTTGTTGTGAGTCCTTTGATAAGCCAAACGATCGACTAGCTTTATTACAGAGGTTGACAAGTGTCTTCTTTATCTTGGGCTTGTTCAACGTTGTATATGAATCAGTTGGGAGGATCTTTTGTTACACTCCCTTTCTTTGCAGGTCGTCGAACCGTCCGAAACTTCTATCAGTCAGTTCAACTCATACGCACTGATCTTCTCTGCTGCTTTTCGGAAGCTGACAGCAGTTGGTTTTTTCCACCTCGGACACTGCTTAGACATAACTACCCATATGCATGGGTAGGAGCTCGAGTATGCTATGATGTTTAAACCCAAATTATCCCTCTCCGGGTGATTTGTATTCTATCCTATTTCTTTCTCTCCTTCCATGTCTTTCTCTTCCTTCTCCAGTTAAGAACTGTCTTCGTCTGGCGTTTTCTTCTTCTTCAGAGTAGAGGAAAGAACGCTCGATTATGTATATGCTTCTACCATCTATGACTTGGAAAATAATACCCCT
This sequence comes from Phaffia australis, assembly GCA_014825575.1. Taxonomy (NCBI): domain Eukaryota; kingdom Fungi; phylum Basidiomycota; class Tremellomycetes; order Cystofilobasidiales; family Mrakiaceae; genus Phaffia; species Phaffia australis. The sequence goes on from MVAH01000029.1 coordinate 37,680, forward strand.
CTATATGTATATGCAGCCACGATCGGTTCAATCATGTATCGGAATTTATGTCATGTTTTTTCAATGAAGCATGGCAGAGACAGAGAGATATGAATATTCTGAACGTATATGTTTATATAATATATTTGAAACCTGAGAGATGCAATTGATATATGAGAACGAAAGACCAAGATTTCAAGGTAGAATAGACAAGAGAAGAGAGGAAGAGAAGAAAAACGTTCACAGGAGTATACAATTCAGTCAAGTCCAGAGGCAACGAAACCCAGTTAGAACTTGGGAAGTGAGATATGAATTTAAGAATGCGGCCAAATTGCCTAGAGATTGGACTCTTATCCAAATGGAGGCCAGGATTTGACTCTGATGGAGAAAATCAAGAAACAAGCCATCGCATTAGTTTCTTTGAGTTTCTTTCTTCTACAGACCACATGCTCGCTCGACTGAACCACGGAGCTTCAGAAAGAAAGAAAATAGAGCGTACTTTGAGAAGTAAAATGGTTTCTGAACAGCCATGCTGATAGGGATAACCTCGCCTGTCAGAAGGTTGTTCGAGAAATATGTCTGTAGGTCTAATTTATTCCATCTTTAGTTCCATCATTGTTCATGTTCACAATTTTGTAGTTCGATCAAAGAGAGTAAAAAGGTAGATAAGTTGATATATACCTTGAGAAGGGATTTGAGCACGAATGGAAAGAGATAGCGAGAAGCGCGACTAACCTTCCGATCTGCGTACATCTCAGCCCTAAGTCCATCTCGAACTCGTATTTATTTCCCTTCTTTGTCCCGCCCTCCATCAATCCTGGATCAACCAGTCCAGTCAAGACCACTCTAGGTGCTCCAGGAAGGTGAATTTGATTTTTGTGATGAGATGGTTCAAAAGAGGTTAGAGACCAGTTGCCGTGATGAAGACCTTTCATCCGAAGCGACCTATTCAGTAGAGGAACTAGTATCGAAGGGCTGTTTTCGAGGATTGAGGAAATATGGATGAAAATTATAATTGAGCGATTACCCGTGAATCAAAGAGAAGAAGAAGAAGAGAAAATAACATACTGTTCAGTGGAAAGTAGAGAGATCACCGTTCCATCTGCGTAGAATCGAAGAAGTCGATGATACGTGACTGGTAAACGACAAAAACAGAAACACAGAGAATGTTTAGAGGTGATCAACCTCTACTTCATTGTTTAACAGAGATTTAGAAGGAGGGAGCATACCAGTGTGAACTTCGTCATACCACGAATTTTCAGTGATACCTTGTCTATGATCTGTTACGAGTCGCAAGTTGATCACATCACTAGGTTGAGTCAACACATTCCTACTAAGATATCGATTGAAAAAGGAGGCAAGACAGAGGAACTATGACGAACAGTGGACGACAGATATGTACAACCCATCCATTCGGACCCGAGGGTGATTCTTGAATGTCTCCCGGTAGTTGAAGTGATACGGTTTGACCAACGCCTGCAGACTTATATGCCGGTCTATTTGAGGTGGCACAAATGTGAGCGCGCAGATTTTTCTATTTTCAATAGGCAAAGAAATCAGATGGTCTCAGTGGGTTGGAAAAGGACCACAGGTAATGCTCATCTGAAGGATAACAAATGAGAGGTATGGAAATATACAAACTTCCAAACGCTTTGCTCTCTCCCAAGTAGGAAGGCCTTTCGACAGACTTTCTCGAACGTAGAGACCGTTTTCCAGCCGCCTGATTCCATCAAGACAGTCAACATGCATATGACTATTTCCTCTGGAAGGACTCCCCAGGCGTACGGCTCCATTTCTTCCGCTTGGACGAATGTTGGATGTTCGCTCGCGATCGAAGCGTATAATGGTGATGCCGAGAATGAAGAGGCCGCAGTCTGTTCGGCCGGGACATAATCCGGGCCTAGTTGGAAGTGAGTTTTGAAGTCAAACACCAAGGAATCCACCGGATCCTGAACTTCGCGATCGGATCGATCATCACTCGTTGGCTCGACGATAGGCGGTGGATCAAGAGGATCGGACGAGGCCGTTGGCTGATTCTCTTGTTGAAGGGCGAGCTCTTTCTGAGTTCGCTGGTAGAACTTGTCTATCTGGTCGTTCATCCGGAAAGCACGCTGGTAGAGCTTGACAGCTGGACCGAGCTGACCTGATCGTTCCGCATCAATGGCGAGTGCATACACGTCGAGCGCGGAAGCTTCGGATGGGGGAGTAAGTGTTCCGGCGGAAGTGAGCGGCTGGTGATGTCTGAGTTGAGCACTTTCGGAAGAAGATGTGTGAGGGATAATCTTTGTCTTTGCCTTTGGAGAGGTAACAGGTGATTTCAACACAGAGTTTGGAGCGGAAGGTGACGTTGATGTTCGAGAGATTGGTACCGTTCGGATCGTAGGAGACGATCGGGGTTGAACGGTGGACGATTGATGGTTCCCGTGCTGATGGTGATGAACGACCTCATCTCGCCATTGTTTTCTGTATGACAACGTGCTCAGCTATGAAGCACATGTAGATCCTGAATAACCACTACGACCATACTTACCTGAAAGACTCGAGATCCAGTGAAAGATCTGTCTCTGTATGCTCATCCATGGTTGACCGTCCGAGGGAGAGAAGGAGTAGTAAGAGTGAGAGAACAACGAAGGTAAAAGTTGGATGACTCAGCAAACCTCTTCTACGTCTATGACGAAGCTTCTCTCACCCTTTGTCTTGTGTAGGCTCATGTACTCCCAACATAGTATGGCTGGTGTTGGTCTAGATAAGGAAGGCATGGCTAAGGATATATATGTATACATAGTATAGTTCTCTGGGTGTGAATGTTGCGTCTCGTACAGCGCACACGAACAGACTGGTGAAGAAAAAAATCTATACAAAGATCGGACAGAGAGAAGGATTGAATGAAGGCCTTGAGGAGGAGGAAGCTCTCTTCAAAGTCTAACCCGCTTGGCTCCTCCGAATGCAGCCCGACCTCCGTTCTCAGCCAACCGTTTCTTCCGCTCTTCATCCTCCTTGATCAATCTTTCTGTTGCGCTCATTGGCCTGGCAGCTCCCTTCGATGATGATGACGATGATGATGACGCTGAGGAGGACTTGAAGACGTTAGTAGAAGGTGCTGTTCGTTTGAGCGGGTTGATTGACATCTTGAGTGGATTCGATGCGGGACCTGATGTTGACAGTGAAGGCAGAGGCATATGTAGATTGGTTGCTGATGTTGATGATGGCTGAGGGGTCGACACGGGTGAGTCTGATGAAGAAGCAGAGGCTGTGGCAGAGGTTGCAGCAGTAGCCATAGTCGGCTTGGGCGCCCCAAACGAGAACGCGATCTTTCCTCCCTCAGCAGGACGTTTTAAACCTTCCTCGACTTTCGGCCCGGCTAAAGATCCTTCATTGTTGGTGGGATCCTCAGAGTTAGAAACAGAAGCAGACGCTCGAGCGATCTGTTCAGCCAGTAGTTTTCGTTGCCGTTGTTCATCGTCTGTGTCTTGACGTTCTTTTTTCAGGATAGCTTCCTGGTAGAGATAATATCGAATTTTGAATGCGACATGTTCAAGTGTTTCTGGTGATCAATTACTCCTCCGTGACCTGCATGAAACCTTATCCAGTTGGACTTTCAAAGTTAGAAGAATGAGAAGAGACAGTACGCACCTGCCTGGCCAACGCTCCTGGACTGTTATCCACCCAGCTGATAAAGAACCCTTTCTCGGTCTCGTCGACCCGGACGACTCCTTCTTTTCCGAGGTGCTTGACGAAATCAGTCAGGGTGACCCACTTTGTTGCGTTCATGTGGACATGATGTTTGTCCTGAATGTATTCCTGGTACACCTGATTCGCTCGAATTCGCTTGGTATTGTATCTGTCCAAATTCGAAAGGTCAGCAAAGGAAGGCAGAGACGCATGAGAACTTTGACCGCGGAAGCACACGAATATAGACAGACAGATCGATAGAAACAACACGAACCGACGAGAAAGAAGGACAATGAACTCGTCCATAAAGTTTTGGGAGAACTCGTCGATGTGTTTCCCAGAATTCTCTCCAACGACCAACATTTGTCGGAGATGCTAGAGAACGTATTTGCCACAAACCCAGAGGGTACACAAACAGTTTTAGATCCTTGATCTACGCTCTCTTGTTATTCTCTTCCCTCGAAGAATCAGCAAAGAAAGAGACTTTTACGAACAGCTTCAGTGGCAATATGGCATTTGAACCCGTTGTCATCTCTCATTTGCTTCTGGCAGACCTGGCAGTACCATCTGAGTCTGCCCAGGCCCTTGGCCTTCATAGCATTCGCGACTTGTTTCCTTCGAGTTGTTTTTGTTTTTGTTTCAGATTTTAAACATGAAAGACAAAGATAACTCAGTCCTGATTAACATGAGCACTAAGATGGTTTAGAACTCACGGTGTTCCAGCAGCTGCCTTTCCCATACTGATAGAAGTGTACTTGAAGAGAAGAGTTGGTGGTGGATGTTGGCGGGTGAAGAACCCCGGTTAGTCATAGCTTCGGTCAACCCCTAAAACAAAAAGTTCCCAGAACGCCTACGCTAAACACCATTCGATCATCACCCTACACGATCATGATTAGAAGGGCGTCCGATAGATCGTCTACCGTTCACTCGAGAAGAACAAGCTATATTGGAGATCATGCTATGGAGGATGATGCATTGGGTGGAAAAAGAGTCGAAAAGTCTCTCTACAGACGGTTGGGTTATCCAGGTAGAGGGATGTGGAACGACTTGAAATCGGTAGATATCAATCCTCAAATCCTATCTTTGCTTCTCTTTGCCTGCTTTGTTATAGACGGAAGAACCTGATTAGCCTTGCTCGTTGACTTATGGCTGAGTACAGAGAAGTCCATATTATATGTCGGATGTATGTATTCTCTATGGCTAGATTGGTTCTCTCCACCTTCTATAACTCTACTCTTATCGATCCTCTTCTCTCCGATCTAATCGATCTCCGTTTCCTCCTTCTCCTCCTCCTCCTCCTCCTTCGAAACTGCAAGTGGACGGACGCGTATAACTATCGAGTTGTTCCAGCTACTGCTTTTGTTTTTTTCTCTAATGTCCTGGTACGTCTTTCCTTTGGTGTCTCCTTTCCGACGCGTTCTATCAATCGGACTCATGCCATCCTTGCCTTGAACGTCGGACGTTACCTAGCCCGGTATCGCGTTCAGTCTAGACCTGATAGAAACCACCGGGAAGTATGGAGTCAACGAAGTGCTGCTCTCTAGTGAGATAACTTCCTCTTTTTGACCTTTAACATCATTCGACTCGAGCGCTGACTTGTTTCTCATCCTTATTCATGTGCTACCTCTGCTCGGATACAACCTGGAAAGCATTCATGTCGGCGTTTGTTTTTTCGATATTTGGTGCCCAGCCATTATGTATTCTGGGAGTAACCGGTTCGTTCTTCTATTTTATCATATGCGCTGTCCGACCGTCTGAGAAGATTGACCTCCTCCTTGATATGCGACAACCGGATGGGTAAGGCCCTATCACTGTGTTCAACAAGGTCATATATGATATCTTCAACGGAATGGAGAACGGACCGGACTATCATAACTTTGTTGGGTAAATCCTACTTGTCTCGATGGTTATAGCTTTCTTGAGTGAAAAATCTAAGACCTACCCCTTTGACTATTTCCGCGATCCTTCAGATGGACCTACCTCTGGGCCGCCATCATGCACGTTGTTTTTGCTGTCTTTGGGGGATGTAATTTTCTGAAGTATGTTACCCGATATCCCTGTGAGACATTTGGATTCTATGTCAGGTATGTTGCTCAGATACTTCCAAATGGTTTTTTGTAGACCTGACGCGTGTCCAAAACGTTTCGCTCACCGCTGTACTCGATTTTTATGATTTGATCCCTTAGTTGGGTCTATCTGCAATATGGAGTTCAAGGTAAGTGGAAAAAAAGGATTCCAGATCGAAATAAGAAACAACTTGATTAACTTTTTGGTTTCTGGTTCATCTTTCCGAATAGTCATCACTCGTCAATTTCCTCTCCCCCTGTCGTCTTCCTTCCTCTCCATCATCCTCGCTATCTTGACCCTCGTGGTTGGGCATGTATTCAATATTGTGTCTACCTTGCCTTACTTCCATCGACACGTCCGTCGGTTCATCGCAGATTATGGGATGCCAATCTCTGTGGTCGCGTGTAGCGGACTTGCGTATTGGGGTAGATTCCACATAGGGATCGACGTGGAGGACACGAGGTTGCCCGTTCAACCGGCGTTCATGCCGGCTGAGGGACGACAATGGTTGGTGCGGTTCTGGTCGTTGGAGGGAAAGTGGGTTGGGGTCTCGTTTCCGTTTGGATTCATTCTGTTTGTGGTGAGTCGTTTGTTCGAATTGCGTTTGTGGACAAGCTCTCCTCTTTTCCTGTCCTGAGTCTGATCTGAATTGTTGAGTGAGTACAGCTCTTCGCATTTGATCATAACGTCTCTTCGTTGATCGCTCAAGGCTCTGAGTTTCCTCTCAAGAAGCCTCCCGGCTTTCATTGGGACTGTAAGCATTGTTTCCCACCTTTCTTGTTCTATACTGGCTCTACATACAACATATTCTGAGCAGGATTCATCGTTTCTTTGTCTATAAACAAAGTCTTCCTATTAGGAATAACGACATTTATCGCCGGTCTGCTCGGGATCCCAGCACCAAACGGTCTGATTCCTCAAGCACCTATGCACACTCAATCACTCGTCGTCATGGGGTTTTGCGATAAGAAGACAGATGATGAAGAAGATACCGACGATGTGGAGAGCGGGACGGACGCTCCCGATCCGGCTTCTGGAATGAGTTTAGGGGCAGAAAAGGCTAACGGTAGAGTCGATACCAAAAGGAGAAAGGAAGAGAAACCAGTGGGTGTGGTTGAGCAGAGGGTATCAAACTTGTTGCAGGGCTCAGCCTGTTTGGTTTGTCGTTTTCTCTGAGAACACTGTGCTCTTCCGTTGTTTGTTCGCTTCTAACGAAGCTTTGCTTGTGACGAACTATCCCTGATTTAGGTACTCATGACAGGCCCGTTCTTGAAATTACTTCACTGGGTACCCAAAGGTGTTCTCGCCGGTCTTTTCGTACGTCTTTTGCGCCTCGTTATTTCGATCACTTTTTGTGCAGTCGATTGACTTCCCTTTCTCCTCTTTTTTCTTTCCTGAACCGAAAGTGGTTGATGGGCTCTGGGGCACTGGCTGGATCGGGTGTGACTGCACTGATCTTATACTGTATTCGGGATAAAACACTTATCCCTATGGATGAACCATTGAGACAAGTCCGGCTTTCGAGGGTTTACATGTGGTTGGCACTCGAGCTGATTGGATTTGCAGCGACATTCGTGGGTCCATTCTCTTGTTGTTATAGTGAATCTGCCTGCTCACCAAAGAACGAAGGGAGGAACAGAAAGAAAGTGAACTGATCGTATGTTCCTTCTTTCCAACGAAACCACTAGGCCATCACGCAGACTATTGCAGCCATCGGCTTCCCTATCGTAGTGAGTTTTTGCCGTCTGATCACTCTTCCCTGCACGGTAAGATTCGTTTGAAGAGCAACATCGTTGAACTTCTCGCTTCCTTCTTGTCTTGGTGAACATGTCCGATAGATCTCCTTGCTTATCCCTGTTAGGATATGGATCATCCCACGCCTTCCTTTTACATCAGAAGAGCTTGCTCTATTGGATGGCCCGACCGCCTCTCCTTTCACTACGGAGAGTGTGGGAGGTTCTTTCTGAGCTTTACCGTTTACACTGTCGCTATAGATCACTCCTTCCTCTGTCGTTCGTACTCTGCTTATATATGTGATTAGAGCGCTGGCCATGTGAACTTTCTGTCAGACCCACTGTTACCCGAGTAGCGACCTAAACGTAGCGTCCGTCCAGCTACATCTAATCTAATCTAACCTTTGCAATCACGTGATCTATGCACAGCGCTCAACGACTCAGCCTTCCGACCGGCCCTGAACCTCGGCAACGTTACCGTTAGGGTTACGCCCAGGCAAGAAAAAGAAATTCTTGTAGTTGGCCGAATTCTCTCTTCTCTCCTTTCCATCACCATTCGCCCAAAATGAGAGACAGTGAGTAGACTTTGGCGGACACACAGGGCATTGTTCTACGTTCCAGTCGGCTTTCCTCTCCCTTCTCGAGCTTTGTTCTCCTGGTCAAGCTTGCTTGGATCGAACAGCGGAAGATTCGGAGAAAAGTCGTGCGACTGGAGCGGAAGAACAAATGGCTTTGATCGTTCATTCACGTGCATGTTCTTTAGATCATCAACTCACCCGTTATCGTCTTGTCTTTACTTTCAATCAGAATGGCGCAAGAAGCGAATGAGAAGGCTCAGAAAGAAGAGAAGAAAGATGAGAGCTAGATCCAAATGATCAACTCGCAGGTTCGTACCTTTTTTTTTTCTTGCCCATTTTTTTTTCTCTTTAATTTTCAAGCCAAGAATCCTGATCATCTCTCATGCCTTCTGATACTTTAGCTTACCTGCCTCGGACTCCTCTCGAACTCTCTTAAACCAATCTCTCGAAAACTTCTCTCCTCTATAATCGTCTCTCTTCGGTCGACTACCTCTAGGACCTAAACCCTCCGGACTTTTCTCGAACGCGGACCGCATGGATATGGAGTTAACGGAGTCGCTGAACGGGCTGTTGGGCTTTTTTGAAGGATAGAGGGTGGACGAGGCTTGATTCTTCTGCCTGTGGCTTGACTCTGGATTCAATCCCCCCTTTAAAAACCCATATTCGTTCTCATACCTAAAAGGAAGAAAAAAGAAACAAGAAACGAAAACACTCGTGACATTCACCGAAGATACTGGAGACACTCGATCTTTGTAGAAACAGCTAACGACGCTCAACAGAGCCATCCATCCATCAACCAACAGACTTGGCTTGACATCATAGGACTTAAGTCTAGCGAGAATCGAATCTGTCAAATTCTCTGTGAACCCTCAGAGAAAGGGAAGCAAGGAAGAAAGGCAGAATCTCTTTTCGTTGGTCGCCATCATCATGTCCTTGGTCCATGTACTCTTCTTTGCTTCAGCCGAAGATGCGGCTGGTTGTTCTCAAACAGATATCCTTCTTCCTGCTGCTGGTATAGATCCAAAGACAGCAGACTCAGGGTTCACACTTGCTCAGCTGTCAGTCATCCTGGCCGTCAAGTTTCCAAAGCTCAAAAGGGTGTTGAAAACCTCAACCTGGGCGGTTGATGAAGAACTCGTACCAGATGAAGATGTAGATACGATGCTGCTCAATGAGGGCTCAGTAGTTGCTGTCTTACCTCCAGTATCCGGGTAAGTTCTTTTTGTATGTGCATATGTGCATGTGAGTGTGGGTGTGGGTGTGTGTTCTCTATCGGCTGGAGTTGCAAGGAGATAGGACGTCCTGAAGCTGAATTCATTCTCTTCCTGTCGTCGTCCTTCCTTCGGGCCATCTTTTAGAGGTTAGGACCTAAGCGATCGTAAGAACTGCCATTTCTGCATTCATCTCTGTCCTCCAGAATGAGTCATGTTTGATGTGCAGATGGTGGAGGATGAATGACGATGATGAATCGAACGGTGTTCATCTCGGATAGTTCTTTCCTTTCCGCCAGCCAACCATCATCACCACCATCACCTTCTCCCTCCTATCAACCCTTTCTCTCCAGACGCCTCTTACTTGTATAGAGAAGAACGAAGCAACTATATCAATCTGGCCTAGTCATCTCACATGGCCAAAGGATCAGCCAAGTCTAAAGCGGCTTCCTTGACGAAGTCCTTAGCGTCGACAACACTCGAACCCCGAAAAGAACCCAAACAAAAGAATCGATTACCCGTTAACGAGCTCCTTGGTCTTCTCCGACGACAAGAACGACGGTCGATAGATCGATCGAGTCTCGATCAACCTTTCATACCACCACCATCATCCTTGCCTGTAGCCGGTCCTTCTAGGTTGTATCAGCAGACTGAGGTAGATCCTGCTGTTCTCCCAACCACGACGCCACTGCTACCATTGGTGGCACCGCCTACTATCCAACCGGCGCAACCCTTGCCTCGGAGACCAGCCGGTCCACCTCCTCCCCGATCATGGACAGAACGAAACCAGTCTTCCACCCGTCTGACAAAGTCGTCAAACAAAAATAAAACACGGACCCCTGTTGCTCTCTCAGCCGAGGCGCTCATCTCATTCAGGTCATTCACCAGCCTAGTCTATCCTAATCATCAAGTGTATTACCCCCCGTCCGTCCCCATCTCGGTGTCTAGCCCGTCATTTCCGGTAGAAGAAGAAGACAAGGGACAAGAAACACCAAGGCTAGTCGCGCTCTGTATGGCATGTCTATCAACCAAGATGTCATCCTCAGCCGTCGACAGAGAGTTGATCAGAGAAGAATTAGGTTCACTACCACAACATCTTCGAGAGCTCCTCGTTTGGTGGATCGGTACGAGGGCAGCTCAGGTAGGATGCATCGGACTCAAAGATGAAGGAATAGAAATGTTGATGTGGGATCTTCGCGAGTGGGAAAACTCCGAGGACGAGGATGAGGATGAGGATGTTGTCGACGACGGTGATGAAAGTCCACTTTCAGTAGCCACGTCGATGGAGGACGAGAACGAAGAAAGTTGGGAAGTCAATCATCTTGGAAAGCCCGGATTTTCTGGAGGATGGAGAACTTTATACCTACCTAACTCAACCGTATCTCTTAGCATGCTAAAACTCTTACTCCGACCACTTCCTACCCAGCCTGTTACTCTTACTCCTGTCACCTCGCTTTGTCTGAGCAACCTGGTGAACCATTCGCTCCCGAGCCTGGTAACAGTGTTCCCGGCCCATCTGAGGGTACTCGACCTTCAAGGAATCAAACTCTTCCTCCCTGGAGGTTGGGGTACAGAGTGGGAACTGGAAGGAGAGGAAGAAGCCGAGAAGGAAGGGGATGGAGAGTGCGTGGGGTGGAGTTGGTGGACTATGGATAGGGAGTCGAGAGTGATGAACATGTTAAGGAAATTTGCTAGCGCCGTTCCTTTGCTGCAGGTGTGTATCTCTCCTCCTCCTCACCTCCTCTTTTCTTCCTTTCCGTCAAAAGACACTTTACTGACCGACCGAGTTGAAACCACTCATCCCTGCCGCTTCTATCGACGACTCAAAACAGCATCTCAACATATCATATACAACTCCTCCATTGAAAGCAACTCATCTAGCTTCTCTCCCTTGGATATCCTACTCCTCGCCATGTTGGTCGTCCCTTCTCGTTCTCCGAGCTCATGGGTTGATTCCTGGAGAACTCTCTCAATGTACGTCAAAGGGTGAGACAAGGAAGGACTTGGTGCTTAGGACGATTAGGCAAGGTATGAAAGGTAGGAAGGGTGATTGGGTAGACGTTTTTGTATGACAAGATATTGACGACGAAGCTCATAACCTCAAAATAATGTACCGTAGATTTATACATCAGGTCAACGTTATATATATATGTATATGGCAATCGAGGCTTTCGAAACTACTTGGGTTTCTTTAATTATCTTGTTGTATATATACTCATCGCTCGCCGTCTATAAAGTATTCTCTGAAACCCCCTTCATCTCGAAGCTCTGTACTCGAGATGACTCCATACACATGTAAGAACAACAGCGGGAAACGCTTTCAGAGGGAGAAAACATTTAGTAAAAGAAGAAAGGCATTGCAGATCCAAACAAACACTGGCTCACCTTGGTGAAATAAGTGAGAAATCCCTCAGGAAGAGGGGACATGGCTTCCCGAGCTGCAACCGGTAGATCTCTGTTTAACCACACGAGTCAGTAGATGATTCATAGATTCTCGTTTAGGAGAAGGTCCGTTTGTGGTGAGCGTTTGAACAAAACAAAGGCTAAAACTAACAGGTAATGATGGCGTTTGTTTCTTAATGCACGTAGAAGATCTCTGAGCGAACCAACATCGTACTGCTCTCCCAATGAGGTTCATCAGCAACCGCTCCGAGAAGAAGATGCTAAATGTTAAACACCGATGGCCGTCAAAACTCACTTTTCGATACTTTCCTAGGCTGTCTATAAATGATTGATCCATCAGTCTCATCCAGTCTCGAGCCGAACCTATGACTTTAGTCGACCCGTTTTCTAGTAATTGGAGCATCGGATCCGGAGGGTCCCGAACAAATATCTCGAACCGGTCGGATGCATCTTGCTGTAGATGTGAGAGCAGATGTTCCAACAGGAAGATTGAGGTATGACAAGAGACATCAGCTAGGAGAAAACAAGCAGAAAATAAGTGAGTATGGCGAAATAACGTACGAGGAAAGATAGCTTTCGAGCAGGACTCCAGAAATAAGGATGGAGAAAGGCCTCGTCCATCGACGGTCTTGATTACAGAAATCATAGTTAATAAAGGGATGGTGTTCTGCCTAAGAAGAGTCATGAAGTGCCATACCTGTTAGAACTATCTTGAGAGATCATCATTGAGACTAGGTCCCTTGCCTCGCTGCATTCTTCCTCGGATATGGGCAATCCGTTCAGCTGAGATCGGCCTTTACATATATTCCGATCCCTTTCCATTCTCTCCCCGCTAAAAAGAGAACAAAGAAGTGTCATGGAAATATAGAATACAGAACGCCAAATTTCATTAGTATTCATTAAAAACCGCAAGATGAGGAAAGGAAGGGACAAATACATACAAAGGATGTCCTCCTCGAGTCAAGAGCCAATAAGTCAGGCATCCTAAGGAGAATACATCCACCGCGCTTGTCAATCTCTTCGAGATTTGTCTTAATCCGACTGATGTAGTCGTTCCCTTGCCAGTTCTCACAACATCCCAATCGTCCCAGCTTGATGCATCCCCCGATGAATCACTCTCAGTTCCTCGATGAAGGAGCACTTCTGGAGCTCGCCATCCAGTTGTGCCTGTAGGCGTTAACGGGGTGATCGAAGAGGAAAGGACAGTACCTCCGAAAGACGACTGATCAAGTGTCGTTTGCTTGGCTAACCCAAAGTCAGAGATCAACATCTTTAACCCTTTGGCTGTTGGAGAGACAAGAATATTCCTATAATTCAAGAAGAGAAGAAGTACAAGCAGGGCTGTCTTCAGTATAAAAAACATTGGATGGTTGCAGAACGAAATGAGACGCACGGTGGTTTGATATCTCTGTGAATGATCTTCAGTCCATGTAGATGTCTAACACCTCCAAAAATGTCCCTTAAAGCGTCCTTGGGTATCAACTTGTCCCTTATATCTTTAAACTCCCTCTGTTTTGTGAAGAGATCTTCCAACGACGCTGGACATAATTCGAGTGCGATAAACAGCCAGGGGTCTGAGGTTTCTTGGTAGAAGTATCGAATGATATTCGGATGATGATCTGAGGATTGGAGAAGGTTGATCTCTTGAGTGGCCAAGGTTGTGAAATGAGAAAGTACCCGTTTGACAGCGACGGGTCGGGATTGGAATGTGCCTTCAAAGACCATAGTTCCCTGCATGGAACGAGGGAAAGAGTAGAACAGAATAGAAGCTGTTAGTCTTAGGCGCTAGAAAGATCAACCTATAAATGAGATGAGATTCGGTTACGTACATGTGAGCCGACGCCTTGAGAACAGTTAAAGAGTATTAAGAGAATGGGAATATTAACAACAAGTTTGATCTGAGGCAAGACAGAGCACGAACCTATTAGTTTGTCTGAGACAACTAACTCCTTCTCCGTCCTCTTTTTCTCTGGCTCTATTATCATTTCTGGACTCGTCGCCTCTTCAGCCTCCTCCTCCTCATTTTCGTTCTTCAATTGCTGATGCAAAGTATCTTGGTCTTTTTCTTGGTCTTGGTCTTGTTCTTGCTCCTGGTCTTGTTCTTGATCGTCCTCTCCATCTCTGTTTGACTCCTCCCCTCCTGTATCCTTCTTTCGACTCCTCGTTCGTTGACGTCGTTTCTTCTTCTTATGTTCAATCCCAACTCTTTCGGGTCCATTATCTGCTCCTTCGCTTCCGCCTTTTTCTTCTTTTTTCTCCACTGTATGTCCCAGCTCTGCTACTAAGAGAATTGACTTATCTACAGCATGGTCCGCATCCCGGACCGGTCCCTCACTAGGATTATTATGCCTCGAATTAGATCTTCGACCCCACCACCACCCTGCGATGCCAGTTACGCATATTCCAAGTGCGCCTATCCATCTACTATGCCACCATCGTCTGTCTTCTCCTATACGGTCGTTTCTGTTCGGTTGGTTCCATCCAGGTGGACCTTCGATCCCAATTCTCTCTTTTTCCTTTTTCCATGCTTCGCTAGCATCCTTCTCTGTAGAGGAAGAGGAAGAAGACATTCGGAGAGATAGCTCTTCATCTATGAGATCTACTCCATCTAGTACGTGGTATCCTTCAAGGTCAGTCGTCCGGGCTGAACTGCTAAGAGGTTGAAAGTATCCGATTAATGGGTGATTGTCTCTTGATAAGGCGAAGAGGGATGAATTTGCATTTTTCGGGGTTGTCTGTCCGACGAATAGAATCTGAGGGAGTCTAGAAGGTGGGCCATGAGGCGTGGAGAACAAAGTAGAGAGAGAGGGAATCGGTTGAGGAAGAATGAATGGGGGAGCATCGATGTTTGTGATCGAGAGAATATCATAGAAGGCAATTCTATTTGACAAACAGTTGACGTTTTGAGAAAGAATGTCAACAGATGATCAGCGATAAATCTCGAAGGATATCACAATTAAAGAAATAGACGGACGGTAGACTATTCAGGTTGGCCGCCCAGATACCTTCCAGCCCGCCTCCTGCTCCAGTTCCAGTGGTCTTCTTCTGATCCAGCTCCTTAAACCCGAGGACGACGCCTCCGTCTTTCTCGGCCTGCAGCGCTCCTTGAGTGCCAGCTGCGAATATAGCGTAAAATCCGTCGGCGGTTCGGCCGTGTCCCCAAATCGCGTTCGACAACAACGGGTCAAGTGAAGAAGGCGGAGGCGAATATGTTGAGTATCGAAGGATGGTAACTGAGTCAGGAGTAGGTGGGTGATGTATTCTGAGTGTGTAATCTTATATTTTCAGGAAGTCGCGTATCATCCGTCGTGGGCACCGTTCGTCATGGACGTATCGTTAGCTTAGACAATAGCATGAAGAAGACATGGCGTTGGAAAAGAAAGGATATGAGGTACGACAAACCTGTCCGTGTTAGATAGAGTAAGTCTCCTACGTCCCCTTGTCCTTCCTCTTCTCCCTCAAGTTCGTCCAATAGATCCATCAATCGATTTCGCTCCTCAGATTGGCCATCTAGACTACCGACCGAAGGGTGCTCGTCCAAGCCTACATTATCTACAGCATCAGAACCAACCTCATCGCCGAACTTTATAACCTTGCCGGTCGTCAAATTGACAGCTAGAAGAGAAGTGTCTATCTTTCCACTGAACACGCGGGAGGGATTCGGATCTTGTCGGAAGTGAACGGGTAACGAATGAAATGAAGCATGCACACTGTGATCGGCGTTATTTGGGGAAGAGTCGACAGCCCATAGGACTATACATCAGTTTCAGTAGCTCATGTTACGAGAGAATACTGAGGAGGAGGGGAAACAAGAGAAGAATAAGAACGAACAGATCCGGCACCGTTACTCCCATTTTTTTGAACTCCCAACCTCTATCCTTCTCTTCAGACGCGCTTCGGTCGAAAGAACCAAGCCATATTTCACCCTTTCTAGGGTCTACTATGAACCTTTCATTAGACTCGGCCTGTTCTCTATCTTCTTGGCGTTTACCCCTCTGTCGTTTTGGTCGCTCGGAACCAACCATGGAACCTACTCCCTGAACGGTCCAAAGTTTCTTCCCTGTCGCTCGATCAAGCGCGTGTAGATCACCATCTATGGTCGAGACGAGAACCAGAGGAGAGACGTGAACATCGCTTGGCTTTAAGTGAGGAGAGAGAGGAGTGTACGGTGCGAGCAAGGATGACTCGGAAGAAGACCATGGCGACGGCGAAAGAGGCGGCGGTAGTGACGATGACTTTGAAGAGGGAAGAGAAGACGATAACACCGGACTGATCAAGAGAGAGACGAGCAAGACGATGAGTAAGCAGAGCCAGAAACCAGACGCTTGGAACCAGATGCTACGGGTGGCAGGCATGACATTGGAATCCGCCTGCTGCTGATGATGGTAGTGATGGTGATGGTGATGGTGATGGTGAGGACGTCGGGTCATCGGACAAATTCAAGAAGTTGGTCTGTGCCACGTCAAACGAATGGTGACTAACCACCCCCAACGAATCCTGTTCCTCTCGCTCTCTCTCTCTCTCCCCGATGTGAATGGGCTTGGGTACAAGTGCTGTATCAGTCATTTAATAGGAAACTAGAACTCTAGGTCACCAAGCTGCCATTTTCCATTCTCCTTCCTCACTCGACTTCTCTTCGAAACTTCGGCGACCAGATCCAATCCCTCGTATCTGGATATTTTACAGACGAGAAACTTGTCAACCATGCTATCGAAAGCTTTTCAACAATGCACACACACACACACACACACACACACACACACACACACACACGAGAAGTACAAAGAAAACTCACAGATGGCCATACTTTTCCCCATTGCCGGCCTCGTCGAATTTGAGAGTCTTTTCGATTCGCTCGTTCGACCGAGGAATCGCCAAAAGATGAATGAGTTCCGCGTCTTTAAAGAACCGGTCAAGGGTGCCCTCCAGCTTTGAAAAGTTGAGTTTGAACGAAGCACACAAAACACCATCAGTATGGGATAATATATATAGCACAGAAAACCTATTTAACGCGTCGATTAGGGAGCAAGACGAACTTGATGGGAAGAGGAGGTGTGGATGAACTTGTCGTTCAGATCAAGTGACGTTCCGAGCCAATAGTCTCCTTTGATGGGCGGAGTCTCGTAAAGAGCATCGAACTCCTTCTCGGTAAGAATCTTGTAGAGAACTGTGGACTTTTCAGGAGACGTGGACATGGTTAAGAACCCGAGTAGGTGACTGTGTGTGTGGACGTCTGTGCGATAGATGTATGCTGATCTGGTTGTCTGTATGCCCTGGTCTGATGAGTGTACGTGGAGAAGGAAGAGATGGAAGTTGAAGGGGTCGGTTAGGGTTATTTAGCTTACGTCATCAAACACGACGCGTGTCGCGTTGACGCGTCATTAAACTAGTGTATATACAAAAGACGCGTCTGGTTGGACTCTTCTTCTTCTCTCTCTTACACACACGCTCGCACTCACAAACAAGCTCACTCACACTCTCAAGAGCGATAGCCAGAATGGAGCTTGACCTAGAAGACATGACGATGGGAGGATACGGACACAAAGGTAAGTTTCGTAGCTCATAACTTTTCTGTTCGTATCTGTTGTGCTAATGGTTAGATCGCTGATGATACATTCAAACAGAGGAGCTTGAACGGATTCAACTGCTAGAGGCCAGACGTAAGAACAAGCTCAAGAGCACACGGGAAGATGAATATCCAGAATATGAGCACGAAGAAGGAGAAAACGAGGAGGAAGATAGAGAGACGGTGTTAACGCCGGTCATCCAGACTTTGCTTGCTGCCCTAGGTGGTTGGGAGGTGAGTACTGCTCGTTCTTTTCAAGACCTTTTCTTTCCCTATAAATTCTTTGACGTATAAGACAGATCTCATTCTGAATTTTGTATCATTAGGATGCTGATCTACCTACAGGAGAGTCTACGAAAGTTTATCGACCAGGAGATTCGATTCTTGGCTGTCTCAAAGATCTTAAACGAATATGGCGACATGACGACGAAGATGTTGAGCGAACGGTTGCTCGAATCTTTGCCAAAACCGGTCTTATCAGAGAGCTTGTAACGATTGTCGAGGAAGTGAGTGAGCGTGGGGATTTCGGTCGAAAAGTCGGTTTGATGGCAGGTTCGTTATCTAGTTCTTTCAGATCAGGCATCCTTCTTTTTCCTTGTTAGAAGCGTGTCAAGAATGACCTCTCTTTGACACATTGGCTTTATCCATCGACTGTCAGCCGAGCTCATTGCTTCTTTGACATGGCCGATCGATATGGCCGCCGAGCTGAAGGAGCTAGAAGATGAGCCAGACACCAACACCGATTATTCGTCTATCCTGAGAGCCCAGATAGAGTACAAAGCGGCCATCTTGCGATCGGGAGTCTTTATGGAACGAATAATGGGTCTAGTCCTTCCTTATCTGGCCAAATCCATCGAGTACGTTCACCATTCGTACTGTAAAGTCACTCGTCAAGTAGATTCGAGTGTAGTTGAGCACGCTAAAATCCTCCTCATCCGTCATTGTTGACTGTGTGATACAGCGAGAGGACTGAGAGAGACGAGCGGATCATCAAGTTGGTTCTTTGCCTAATTCGAAATCTTCTATCCATCAAAGACTCTGTCAGTTCGACGCATGCTACCGCGGACAGCTATGAAAAGTCCACTTTGCAGGTAGGACCTACCTTCTCCCATTCTGTTTCATTACTTTCTCAACACATGCCTCTGTTTCTGTCTCTTTCTAACACTGCGCACTCCTTTCTCTAACACCGTCTCGTGTCATCTACCAGTCCCGCTTGATCATACAACTCGACGATTCACACTTCCTCCAACTATTCATCACTCTAGCCTCATCAGCAGCGACCAAAGAATTTAACGCCTTCAACATGTTGGTCTTGGATGTCTTACATCTTACATTCAGAGGTGTCGACGTATCTACGTTGGTCAAAGATCAAACAACTGTTCGTTCCCTTCAACTTCGTTCGATTGTCTCCTTCTCCTCTATCTAACCTGAACTATTCTATCCCGCGCAACCTTTTCTTCTTCACAGGCCGTCAGAGACTCACTTTCATCTCTCTTGGAGCAAGAATCTCTTCAATCGGCAGCTGCTTCCAGACAGTCTACCTCAAGGCATTCTAGGTTTGGTTCGACGATCGCCATTCAATCAGCTGGGTTAAAGGGCCAACAGGTTGTCGTTCATAAATCTGGAGCGATAAATGGAAACGCGATTGCTCTATTGGATAAGAACAAGAAAAAGAGGAGAGCAGGGGTAGCAAGAGAGCAGGTTCGATGCTTAGCTACATCACAACGCACATCTTGTCAAGAAGCTGATGTCCTACTGTTTACTTTCAACGCATCTAGGATGAAACAGGCCTTCGATCAAGTTTGACTTCAGAAGCCATGACGGCTCTTCAGCAGTTCTCCCGAGAGTTTCTTGAAGTAGCTTTCAACAGTCCGTTTCTTTCCGTTGCCTTCATCTTTAATTGTCTTCCACAAATGGCTCACAATGTCTTCCCTCTCTCATTGTGTTTCAAGTTTTCTTCGCTTCTGTTCTGAAAGACATACGTATGGAGCGCCAAAAAGTGACAGAAGCAGACAATCTTCGGACACTTTTCCTCAGTACATTCTTCCTTGACTTTTTCCTCTCTTCCAGAGCTCAAGATATACAGAACTATCGTCAGTCTGCCGAGACCCAATTAAACGAAGACAAAGGACCAGTCAAAACCACATGGGACTTTGGATATGTAGCCGATTTCTGCGAGATCGACGCCGTTAGATGGGTTGTCGCCCGGATGAGACTCGTCTTGGAGGACAATGTACGTGTTCTTTCCGAATTATTTCGTCAATTTGTTATGTCCATGCTAAGGTCTAATGGTGTATATGCTTTCCATCAAACGCCAACCATCAAAGCCTCCAGGATGGGTTGAGCTCCGGGCTGGTTTGAATTGTTTCACCCAAATAGTAAGCCTCCTTTTTCCTGTACTTCCACAATACAATCACTTCATCCATCGAGCTTACGATACAATCACCGGGTTCACATCAAGCTTTTACTAGTGGACGCCATGTCAACCAGCGGCGAGGAAGAACCAGTAGAGGCAGCGGAGATCTTGCAAAACCAGATCTACTACAACGGAGATATTCTGGAACTATCGATCAAGCTCATGGCAGGGTACAAGTTCCAATCTCGAGAGTTCGTTCGATTTTTCATCTTCCGTCTCTTGCATGATTTCTATATCTGCAAGTTCTTCAGGAGCTGATCGGTTTCTCACTGGTCTGGGTCATGACCGTTCATCCTCCTTCACAGTTATCTCGATTCAGTCATCCATTTCGCATGCGTACTACTGAGGATGTTGGAAAAGTACTCTAAAGGAAACGCCTATATGTTTTTCAGAAAAAAGAAAGCGCAGAGGGCTAAAAGGAAGAAATGTTAGTCACTGTTTCAAGTTCTCATCCGGTCTTTCTACTGTATATGTCTCTATGTGTTGTCGGACATCCTGATGCCCCCCTGATTAAACTTCAAACGTGGTGATTAGCGGCTGCTGGAAAAGAGGAAGATGAAGGAGAAGAGAACAACGATGAAGAGGAGGCCCTTCATCCTGCCTCCAAATTTGCCGAACACGCCTTCCAGTTTGCCGAGTTTGAGATGGTTAGCTACATCATGTCTACTTCTTGTCCCAAACGCTGAATAATTGCTAACGATCACCCACCTCTCCTTATGCCGCCGTATTGGTGTCGTGCTTGATGCTAAATGGGATCTAACCTAAAAGAAACTGGCGAACGAAGATGTACTGCATACCTTGCTAACATACCTTCAAGGTTATGCCGAGTTTAAATCGCCAGAGAAAATGAAGCGGGTTGTTAGTCTGCTTCATCGGTTGGCCGTCAAGGTACAGGCTGAGGGGATCTTCTTCAAGGTTCGTTTCGTTTGATGCAAGCTCTCAGTTACCTATATTTTGCTTCATGTCTCTCGAGAAAGCGTATATCTACTTGTATTGATCAATCGACCTACTCTTCCTCTCTTCCTCTCCCGGGCGACTGGTCACCGATCAGGTTTCAGTTCTAGATCTGTTTCAGCGAATCCTCGACAACGAACTTAGTCTCCCCAAAGATCCATCGAGCAGGGACCTTCTTGCGCTCATCAACTTCATTCTTCGGAAGTTTTTCAAAAGATTGGCAGAACATCCATTCCTTATGGTAGAAGCTTTCTTCCCCAAGAATCGAACTGAGTGGAAGAAGTTCTCGAGTAGACCTACAGGCGATGACTCGACAGATGATGACAGACCCAAGCTCAAGAAGGTCAAACGAAAAGCCGACGTCCAGATCAAGGACAAGACGCTGACTCAGAGCCAACAACTTGGGATTGCTGTGTCTGTCCTTCTTGAGGAAGGCAAGATTTCGTTCATCACATGGCTCATATCGGTAAGTCTAAGTTCTTCTCTCATGAGCTTTGTATATCTTGCTGCAGCCCCATCAGGTTGTTCATCCGTTGATCAGTATGTGGTGTATCCACTACTAAATAATTACTCAGGTTCTACGGGATGCGGCTGCTACGAGGCACGAGATCGTCTTGAATACCGATGGACCTGCGGTATATGGTGAGGATCTGACGGATGATGATATACGCGCTCAAGCCGCTAGGAAGGAGATATCCAAAGAAGCCTTGGCCAAGTTTACACCTCACCGTAAGAATTTGCCTCTCCGTCTTCTTCTTTAGATGGTCTGGTGAAATTCCCGAGATGAATGATCCGGTGCCTAATCCTGTTGCGCGTCTCTTCGGTCCATGTATTCTTACAGCCCTCGATCCTGATACAGACGAGAAGAAAACGGCTGTCTCGACCGACCCGCACGTTCGGCTGCTTCTCACTCTTCTAGACTTCCAACACGATGACGATGAAGGTACAGCTCAGTCTCAAACCCAAGCATTCCTCTTTCGTTGTCTCAAGGTCAGACGCTTAATTCTACGTTCTTGGTTGTTTAGCTGAAGATCCACAATGGGAGATACCCATCCATCAGCGTCCTACAGAACTCGACCGGCAGGCAGACATGGTGACTCAGTTCATCAGAGAGCCTCTAGACGTAAGCATCTTCTGTGTCGCATCCGTCCTCTTCCAGACCTACAGATTATAGAATGGCTGATTTTGATATTCTTCCTCTGTTCTTCTTCGCGAAGTTCGACGGAGAGCCGGCTGTAAACCAGCTGAAGAAAAAAACGAAGCGCGCACCTCGAAAGCAGAGAGCACTGGTTGAAGAGGACGAGAACGATTCAGAAATCCCTCGAGCTGAGAGGAAGAGAAAGGAGAAAGTTGCAGAGGAAAGGATTCAATACAAGTCGACACAGTTTATTGAGGTACGTTATCTCGCTCTTCCGTATCTCTCTTTGAGGCCTCAATGACTGAGCCGATTGAATCCGGATGAAATTTGTCAATACCTTGTAACAAACAGGACTCAGATGACGAAGCCGGAGATGAGGCTTTCTATGCGGCTGAGGAAGCCCTGGTAAGCGTTCTGTTTCGTTCATTCGTCTTTCGAACCGTTTTTTCTCTTTAACTAACTAGCACGGGATGCGAAACGCATCTCCTTTCAGCGGGCAAGGAAAGGAACAGCCGCTTTGCCAGAGGCTCCGATCGAAGAACCATCCGACTTTGATTTGCCTTCTTCAAGAGCCAAGAAACGAAAACCTTCTCGAGAGAATGGACGTTCTTCGTCAGTTAGTAAAGGAAAGAAAAAGCCGAAGCATGCGATCAGCCCATCAGCAGACTCTGAGGACGACGATGAGGATAGGGACGATGAGGACCAAGAAGACTCTGACGCATCCGTGGTAAAACCTCGGAGGAAATCGAAGATTCGAACGAGGAAATCATCCGCTCGGTCAGAAACGGACGAAGAGATGGCGACTGGTAAAGCTAGTCCTACTTTTCAATCCGAGTCGAAAGCCGAGGTAGACTATCGAGACGATTCGGACGAGGAAGGAGGAACGGCTTCTGTCCGAAAGATCAAGGCCAAGAAGAAAGTCTTTATAGACTCGGAAGAGGAAGATTAACGACTCGGCATGGCAAATCTGTTGATGATTTTTGTGGCATGTATCTCTATGATGACGACTTGACGATTATATCCGTTTCCACACGTTATTTCCTTGTCTAATTGGCCTCAAACGACTTGTCTCACAGGTATCTGAATCATGGGTTACGAAGCTTGGTCAACGATTTATAAGCGATTCACAACCATTCAAGCTGACCATCAAACTTGTCGTATTGTCTCATGACGCGTGAAGCAAAGATGTGCACGGTAGATTAGAGAAAAGCGCATGTCATGACCGAAACTCTCATCAAAGAACAGCCAGCACGTTTACTTTCGGGCAGCAAGCTGGGACTTGACGACCTTCTTGACAATCTGTTTTCACATCGGGCAGACGAACGAACGGGATAACGAAGAACAAATGAGAAAAACCAGTCGAACCTAAAAAAAAAATGTTTACTATGCGTAGGATAGTACGAACCTTGGCCTCCTCGATAAGGAAAGCTCGGAGGATTCGAGTTCGGGTGCAGGTAGCACATCGGGATCCACCGTAAGCTCGGGAGACGGTCTTCTGTCGCTTGGAAAGAGTGGCGTACTCTCGGGGTCGGAGGGCGGGGACCTAGAGGAACACGACAGAGTAGGAAGAAGAGGAAGAGGTCGGTTGAAAAACACGATACGTTTGAAAAGATCTGTAAACGGTCAACATACACCGGGAAGAGCAGTTCCGCAATCACCTAAGAAACAGATGCATGCAAAGAAAAAAAGAAGAGTTAGCACTGTCCTATTGCTCTTAGAGCCAGCACAAGAAAATCGTGCATATAAAGCAAGAAAAAACTTACCACACTTGGGGGCGGTAGCAACCTTCTTCAAGTTGTGAACGACCAACTTTCCTCCAGGGGTCTTGACGACCTTGTTCCTGGCGGACTTGGTGTTGTAGGACTTTCGGGTTCGGAGAGTAACTCGCTGGGCCATTTTACTGTAGAAAGGAAGAGCCGAAAGAGGAAGAAGACGAGCCTGTGGTAAGTTATTCGTTCAACTTGACAAAAGCCACCTGAGAAAAAAGAGTTGTGTAGGCAGGCTTTGGCGAACATGATCTGTTATTTAGTTGTAGGGGAATTACGACAACAAGAAAAGAGCAGGCGACAAGGTCTTTCTGATTATAATGCTGATAGGATGGATGGTTGCAGGTGCTGTCCTTAGAGTTTATCGATTGATCCGAGGACCGTATGCTCGAAAAGTTCAAGTCCGATAGCCTGCAACTTTACTGATTCGACGTTGTCTGCTTCCCCAGTCCCTCCAGATCTTCCCAAAGACCGCTAACTCTATATTTTCCTCATGAGTTCTCCTTTCACCTGGATTTGATGATATGTACCCTGCGACCTTGAACGCCCGGAGGATTGTCTTTCTCTTCCTGTCTTCTCTCTGCTACTTGAGAAAAAAATTGACAACCCTCCGTCGAACCTCAACTACCGGGCCAAAAATCATGTCGAAAAAACAGAACGATACGGTTCGATGCGATTGGGAAGTGTTGTGCAAGAGAATAGGTCGGACCTGAAGGATAGAGATACTGTTGGACCAAAAAAGAAAGAAGGAAAAGGCCACGATACCCACACGAAAGATGTCTTGAGGGTGTCCTGCTGTCTCTACTGTCTTCTGCAAATTGTTGCCCTTCGTGTCTTGCAGACCGTGCGGAACGCCACACAACAGGCAGGCAGACGGGTGCTTGATTGACACGTGACTCTTAGGAGGCGGTGGTGTCTGACTTTTTCGAGACAAAAAAGTCAGGTTCGACGGAAGAATCTTGGGGATCCTTCAACCAACGCCCCTTCGCAGACGTTGTAGGCAGCCTTTTCTCTTGACCCACACAACTCGTACGTGCCAGATTTCCCTTCATATGGGCTTGTTCTAGTGTCGGAATGGACAAGCGTGTGATTTATTGGGCTGGGAGGTTGGGATGTAAGAAGAAAAACTAACTTTTGCCGCGTCCCTTCATTCTCACTTTTCGATTAGGACATCAAGTACTAGTCAGCTCCGGCTTAAATCGATTCGTACAATGGTGGGTTCATCAGGTTTTTCTCTTTGTATGGTTCGCGATGAAGGGTGTGATCCCTTGGCAGATGTAGCATCAGAGAGGATGATATGTCGGTCAGAGTGTTGAAGGGGTGTTGGGATATAGCGGTCCAGCAATAAATTCGCAGCATGAAAACTTACACGAACCACCATTTTTCCTGCCGTTCACAGTCTGAACTCGCCGCCTCCTACGCCGCTCTTATCCTCGCCGACGAGGGTATTGAGATCACCTCTGAGAAGCTCGTCACTCTCACCACCGCCGCCAAGGTTGAGCTTGAGCCCATCTGGGCCACTCTCCTTGCCAAGGCCCTCGAGGGAAAGAACGTCAAGGAGTTGCTTTCCAACGTCGGATCCGGAGCCGGAGGAGGTTAGTGGTTTCAAGTCTCTTGGTGATACTTTGGATATCTGTTTACAGTTTGCCTTTGTTCTTGTCTTAATCTTTATAGCTGCCCCCGCCGCCGCCGTCGCCGGTGGAGCTTCCGCTGACGCCTCTGCCCCTGCTGAGGAGAAGAAGGAGGAGAAGGCTGAGGACAAGGAGGAGTCTGACGACGACGTGAGTGCTATCAGACTTTGTCAGGTCTTTAATAGTTCAACTTCTGACCAAGCCACATACTTGCGTTTGACTTCCAATCATTTAGATGGGTTTCGGACTTTTCGATTAAACTCCCTCGCCTAAAAAACCCTTTTCTTCAACCCCCTCTCGTGGCATCGTTTACTCGACCGCTGCGTTTGTTGTCCTTTCCTCACGAGTTTTGTCCTTGTCTGGTTTCCAAATGGATATGCATGACATGAGGTTTCCAAATGATTCGAACATAGACACAGAGAACACATGTGACAGTATGTCTACATCTGGAAGGTTGTTTGATTCTTTTTTCATAGGCCAGTGACAAACCCTGCAAGATCAGATCTGTGAAGTGATCAACTCGAATCTACACGCTTTTCATTCTAGAGCTCAACGATGTTTCTGCCGGATCCTAGTATCTGTTACCACCCTCTTGGTCATATCCTTCCCTTGTCATGTCATTTTGTCTCCTCAGATTGAGTAGCTGTAGAAAAACAGCTCTAACGTCTTCGTTTGCTCAACCGGTCTACGGATGTGAATGTGAATGTGAATGTTCAAAAGTACGCGCGCCAGAAATTTATGAACGAGAGGCAGTATGGTGGCTGAGAGGAAAGAATGGAAAGAATCGAGCACACAACACGCAGGTCTCGACTTGAAGGTTACTGTCTGAATGAATGTATTCGCGTCTTCTTCAAAAAGAAAGAAAAGTTATTTGATCTGATCTAATCGAATCGATGTGGTGTATCCCATCGGGCCTCCTCTATTTGTCCTCCGCCAGAGCTCTAAAGTCACCCAGACTGTTGACGATGTAACTGGGGGTCGTACCACTGCTCTCGATATCTTCTACTTTGTTGACACCCGTGAGGACGAGCATGGTGGACGTTCCTCCTTTGATTCCAAACTGAATGAGCGACGAGTGTTAGGAACCGAGGTTAGTAGGCTCGGGGATAAGGAACGAGTGATGCGCGGACGAGAGAGAGAGAGAGAGAGAGAGAGAGAGAATCCTCACTTCGATATCAGTGTTGAGTCGATCTCCGACCATGAGGGTTCTCGATCGATCAAAGTGTCGCCTTGTAAGTGTTTACGTCACGAAAAGCGATCCATGTTTAGTTTCATGACGAGCGTGTATCGACTTGCTAGAGAAACGCGATAGAACATCAATGGAAAGAAGACGGAAACCACCCACTTGGCCACGATACAATCCATCATGCTCTTGTTTGGCTTTCCGACGACGATCGGATCTCGCCCGGTCGAGTACCTCAACGGGGCTGAGAGGGAGCCTGAGCCAGGATAGAGCACGCCGTTCGAGGGGAATGTCGAGTCATCGTTCGTGATGACAAACTCTGTTGACTTGTCCAAGGTGAGCGCAAGGTGAGCTCGGGCAAGCTTGGCGTAGTTGATGTGAGTGTCAAAGCTGGTCGCGCACAAAGAGGGTGAGGGAAAAGATAAGAAAATGAAAACAAGGAAAATGATTTTCGATCATACATATACAGCAAAACCGAAAGGGTGAGACACAGTCACTGCTCAGGGAAAAGAAAGAGGGAGCTCACCCGCAAAGAACCGCGCCAATCTCGGGATCATGCTTTATAGAGCTAAAGTCTTGACTAGGCAAAGGTTTGTTGAACTCTGGGTCCTGACTCACGTTCCATCAGCATAACACGAGTGAGCAAGTACAGAGCAAAGAGTGAGGACGTCAGGATGACTGGTACAGGCAAGAGTTGATCGGAAGAATCAAGGACTATCGCCAACTGACCGATCCTCCACATGTGTTGATACCCTCGCTGTGAAGCTCGTCTTCCAATCCCTTTTCTCCGATGACAAACACTTTCTTGTCCTTTGGGAACTTGAGGATCTGCGAGAAGTATATAGCAGAGGCGTAGGCTGAACCAAAGATCTCGTCCTGGTGTGATGCGTGCGAGGGAACGCGACGGATAGACATGAGGGAAAGGTCAGATTTTTGTACGCTAGGCCGTCGAGGATACTTTTGTTGCACCAACCTCGGAAGCTTGGATTCCTAGCTTATCGAACTTTTGCTTGTACTGTGGTCTAGATTTCGTTGCGTTGTTGCTAACAAAGACAATGTCCTTCTCTGCGAGGTCGTCAAAGATAGAGAGATGAAGACGGTTGCAAGTTCTATTGGATCAGTCGGCTAGTTTCCGAGGATAGAGATAGCGTATCTCAAGGAGAAGAAGTCGACCAACTCAATGTACGAAAGTACTCTAAAGCCTCCTTGACATCAGGAACCAACTCGTTCCCATGCCAGATGACCTGTCGATGAGGCAGAAAGATGGAAGAGCGGTGTAAGTGATGCCGTTGTGAGTGTACACATCACTTGTATATACTTTGACGCTCAGAGGCGAGTTCGAGCAGAGAAGGAACATACACCATCGCAATCGAGCAAGATAGTATCGAACTGACCGACTAGATGAGTTGAAGAAGAAGAAGAAGAAGAGAAGGAAGAGTGACCAAATGGTTGGTTCAGCCTGCGAATGATTTTCGTGATGGTTTACTTCCGAGTGAATGAGCTCGATCGGGGAGAAAGAAACGTACGCATGGACTTCATGTCCTCTTTAGTCTTCAAGTGCTTTGCCATGGTGATATGTCTGATGATGAATGTCTATCCAGTCTTTCTTTGTCGGAGGGAGTGATGGACAAACGACGAGGAAGGAACGGTGACGATAGATGAGGGAGTCAGTCAGAGGTTGGGGTCAAGAATGTTTACGTGTAACCCAATCTCAGTGATAACACGCCTCAGAGTATCCCTGGATGCATGTCCGAGTCAATTGATCTCACCTCTTGCAAGCGCTTGACTCTGTATTTATAAGAGATATGTTCAAGAATGCGTACACTCCTCCTCAACCGGCAAAGACGCCGACTGATGTCCATCAGAATACCCCGAGAGAGGATTATGACTTTAATTATTGTTTGTTAGCCCAGCCTGTTCGCGTGCTCGAAGGAGCAGGCAGAGATGTTAGGCTTGAGCCGCTGATAGTAGGTCTCGGTCGGGCTGAAGAGGAGAGATAATGTTTGAGAACATCGGTTGACCCGATTTTGTTTCCTCTCGGTTGGGTTTGTTTTTGACGGAATTCACTTCTCTTGATGGCGTTCTCTCCTCTTGCTTGGAACTTGATTAGCCTAGCGAATACGCCCAGGCACTTCTCGACGCTGTTATCGACCAGCCAGAGGTCTTTCGGTATATGCCGATCAAGCCATGGAGGACTTTGAGCGACGTTCTGGTTTGGCTGGAAGAGGCTGTGCGTTCCGATCCCGTTCGTGCTTTCCCCTTTGCTCTTCTGTCGTTGTTGTTGGCTGTCTGTTTTGTGATCCGTGAGGTTGCTGAGACTAGCCAAAGATACAACCGAGATAGACCAGGCTGCTTTATGCGATCGTAGACAAGAAAACGAACCGTTTGGCTGGAATGGTGGCCTATATGAACTCGAGCGCGGTCGACCTGGTGACTGAGTTGAGCTTCGTGTTGATGTGTGTATCAGGGATTTTCTTTTCTAACGTTTCAATTCTCTGTGTTAACTTAACGCTGGGCTGAGTGTTTGTTTTCTCCTTGTGTCGTGTTCAAAGTCTGCCTCACGCGCAGAAAAGCCACGTGTTGACGCACACGGTGTCTCTTATGCTGGACCATTCATTTGATCTTCCTTCTGAGGGTGGACATGGGTTACGTCGAGTTCAATGGCAAGGTATGAGAATGAACCCTGAGAGGTTCGGTTTTAAAAATAAAAAAATTCAAAAAATTCTAAGGACTAAACTTGATTGATCTGTCTTTCTAATTGGGAGATTCTGTTCTCATCCCTTTTCTTTTCCTTCCCTTTTGTCTCCTTTTCAAACAGCCCATGCGTCCAACTTGCCATCTCTGACAGCGGCCCTCCGACTTGGGTTCATTCAAGAAACCCCGGAGACCATTCGGTTGCAGCGAGCGCTGCTACCGAACAAGGAGGGCACGCTGCCCGGTCGACCGGGTGACGGTCAGTTTGAAAGAGGCATTGCCTCTAGGGATTCCTACATACTCGCCATCACTTATCCGGCTTGGCTCGACGGCGGAGTGAGAGATAGGATGAACCGGCTGGTCGAACGAAAGCCGTCGGTGCCGGTGCCGGTGCCGAATGGATTGTAAGAGAATGAGGGCCGATCGAACGAGATAATCTCCGAAGCGAGATCCGATCTGGACGGAGGATGTGTGTGCAAAGGGCCTTGATGAACGGATGATGAAAGATTAGAGATTAAGAGATGTGACTATGTATGTGTGTGTGTGTGTGTGTGTGTGTGTTGTCTACGTGTCTATTAAATGTCAGATCGAACGTAGTATGTCGGTGCAGGTTGCATCAAGAGATCTATCTATCGATCTACGATCCGATGGGAAATTCTTGGTTCTGGACTCTTCTTCGTTATCTTTTGAAAGATGGCTGGAGGGCAGGGGGCGCATAACTCATGTCTCTCGCGGTTATTTATAGTAGACTTTTGTTCCTGGACAATTCCTTATCTATAGATTCCGGTCTATACCCGGAAATCCGGTCTACCCCGGCGATCGACAGCTGCGTGCCTGACTGCGCAACTCCAACTTTTGTAGTCTCCAACCGATTTTCGTAGTAAGATCGTCCGTTTTTTTCCTAATGGTTGAATTTTTCGGCTATATTTCTATTTTCTAAATTTTTTCTCCGCTGCCCTTTTTTTCTTCTTTTTTTTTTTCCCCCTCCTTCTTTGAATTTCCTCTGCACACCAAAGTCAGCATACATTCAGCCAACCTACGCATACAGCACACACACACACACACACGCGCTCACTCAAGAACCTCCCAAAAAGGAAACAAGACAACAAGTCTCTTATCGGTGAGAACATCAGAACATGAACCTAAACAGAATAGCCGGAGGAAGAGAACACAACTGAACCCGTCATTGCCTATCTGTTGGATTCTATCGATATCCTGTTTTTTTTTGTCTTCACTATCTCTTCGATCCCGGACCACGTTACCTCGGCTTTGTAGACGGGAACGTTAGGATTATATAGACCTCAAGATAAGCTCATCAGGAAGAAAATGAACTCTCCCGAAATCACACCCAGTCCTCTTCCTAGTTCGACTGCACCACTCGGAAAACCGATAGACACCACCTTTGAAGTCTCTCCTCCTTCGTATCCACCCTCTGTCAGCACCGCGGCCCGTATGGACGACATCGAGAAGGGAGTCTACTCTGACTCGAAGCCGAATTCTATCGATCACCCAGTGAAGGTGGAAGAGCATGAAGGTTCGTTCTTGTTCTCTGGTGTGAACCAACCATAGGAGAGATCAGAGAACGTTGACCAATGTCCTCTTCCTTGTTCTCTTTCTCTCTTTCGTTCTGCCTCTCGTTCTGCCTCTCGTTCTGCCTCTCGTTCTGCCTCTCGTTCTGCTTCTCGTTCTGCTTCTCGTTCTGCTTCTCGTTCTGCCTCTCGTTCTCTCTCCCGTTCTTTCTCTCCCTCTCTTTCAGAGTCCAACTCGTTTCTCAGGTTCCTCGACCGAATGAATGCTGCGAGTACCAAGCTAGAGTCAAAGTTTGTCTCTTCTCCTTCCGTCTTCAGGTGACCCGATGGCGTCCCAGAGGGTCATGCGCGAGAGCGAGAGCGAGAACGAGAGCGCAAGGATAGTGCGTCAGTAGAGGTAGCTCAGGCAAACTGATGACCTTCTCACTCCCTGTTTACCCATCAAAAAATTAGACTGGGTATGGAAGTCCGAGGAATAGAACGAGGTTAGCTTTCCTCCTCTCTCTCTCTTCTTCCTCCCGTTCTTCTCTCTAGCCATCCTACATCCCATCTAATACCCACCATCCACTCTTCTGCTACATCCCAAACTGCTCAGTCCGAGAGGATCAGCGAACAGATAACGATATCTCCGGCTCTGCCACCATCTGGCTCGCTGCCAACACCGTGTTGTCAACTTTCGGTATCGGTATTCTGTGAGTCGATTTTCCCTCTCTCTCTCTCTCTCTCTCTCTCTCTCTCCACATTGCCTACCCGTACAAGATACACATACTCAATCAGCGTGTCCCCCTTCTCAAACAGTGGACCCGCCATCTTCGGTCTCGGACTCGGAGACTCCATGCTCTGCATCTTCTTCACCAATGTCGCCACCTCCATCGTTCCCGCCTACGCCGCTACCTTTGGACCCAAGCTCGGTCTCCGACAGATGACCTCCGCCCGATACGCTTGGGGTTGGCACGGCGCAAAGATCGTGGCTCTTTTGAACTGTATTGCCTGTGTATGTTCCTTTCGCCCAGAGCGTATCTTCCCTTCAGGTCGAGCCAACAAGACGTTCTGACTTTGTCTCGTTCGGCTCGTTATCTTTATCGACCGCGAATCTAGGTCGGATGGTCTGCCATCAACACTATTGCCGGTGCCCAGGCTCTCAGAGTCGTCGCCGAAGACAAAATCGTAAGCCTGCGTCCTCCTCTCTCTCGTCAGACGATATAGTCTCAGACTTGGACCCAAAAACTCAACCGACATGCCGTCCATTTTTTGTACTCTCAAAAAGTCTCACGCTGCCGGAATCATCATCATTGCCTTCATCACTCTCATCGTCGGACTGCTCGGTTACAAATGGGTTCACCGATGTATGTTTTGATCCTTGGTGTTCTCTATCTGGCTTTCCAGAGAAGAGTCCGTATGCTGATAACCAGGGGTCCGTATTGTGGAACTCTTCTCTGACAGACGAGCGATACTCCTGGATCCCTACCGCCATCACTTTCATCGTCCTTCTCGGATGCGCAGCCAAAGGACTCTCCAACGTGCCCATGGGTGTCGGAGAGGCCGAGATCGGAGGTTGCCTTTCATTCATCGGTACCATCTTTGGTTTCACCATGGGTTGGGTCAGTCTTGCCAGTGATTACAACGTCTACCAATCCGCCGAGACTTCCAGCCGGAAGGTCTTCGCTTGGACATATGGTGGTCTCATCTTCCCTCTTGTCCTTGTCGAGTGGCTCGGAGCGGCTATCATGTGTGGAGCTGTAGCCAACCCGGAAGGCACTTGGAACACCGAGTATGCCTCCAACGAAATCGGTGGTCTCGTCGGTGCCGTCTTTAGAGATCACCTGGGTACAGGTGGAACCGGTTTCTTCTTGTTCCTCCTTGTCCTTTCCGTCGTCAGCAACAACATCATCAACGTCTACTCGTAAGTCTCGCCCGTTCATTTCTTTAGACCGTTTGTGTGTATGCATCCGAGGCTTCCCATATACTTATTCTCATATTCTTTCCATCGAACCACCCAGCCTTGGTCTCTCCATCTCTGTCGTCCACCGATACATCGCCCGAGTCCCACGAATCGTCTGGCCTGTTGTGATCACCGGTATCTACATTGGAATTGCCATCGCCGGAGCTGACTCGTTCGCCACTGCACTCGAAAACTTCATGAACGTTCTTGGATACTGGCTCGCCATCTTTGCCTTCGTCGTGTTTGAGGAGCACTTTATCTTCCGAAAGGCCAACTTTGCCAACTACAACGTCGCCGAGTCGTGGAACAACCCGGCATTGTTGCCCGTAGGATACGCTGCTCTCGCCGCGTTCTGCGCCGGAGCTGCCGGTGCAGCGCTCGGCATGTCCCAAGTCTGGTTCATCGGTCCGATCGGAGGACTCATCGGTGAGCCAGGCTACGGAGCAGATATTGGGTTCGAACTCTCCGGAGGGTTCGCCGGTGTCGTCTATCCTGTCGCGCGGTACTTTGAGCTGAAGTTCGTTGGCCGATAGGGAGGAGGAGCCCAGACAAACTCTCCGGTCGTCTGATACTTCTGCCATTGCTTTTTCCGTCTGGCTTGATTTCTTTTTTTTTGATGACTGCAAACATAAAATCCCTTCCTCCCTTTCTCCCTTCATTCGCTCCTCCTAAAACAGACCTTTTTTTTTCGTTCTAATCTCTTTCGTCCTGGTCTTTCTCTTTTGCCTTGTTAATTTTCCTTTTCTTTTCCTAATCTCCTTGGTTCCGCTTGTCTTGCTATCCTACTTCATGCTTTGGTCTTCTCAACATCAATCACCTCCATCTTGTCTCATGCTTTCCTTGTTTTGTTATTCATTCTATCTGTGGATTTTATTTTTTAATGAAAAATGGGTTCCTTATGTCTTCATCCAGTCGCCGTCGTCATGATCGTTGTTGTCGAATCATACGTTAAGAAAGCCCGAGCCATGACTTTGTTTTTGGTTGATTAGATTAATCCGACTCTAGCCAACATCGCCTCTCACTTTCTTTTGAGCGCATGTTCATCTGACGATGATTACTCTTCCTCGAGCGGTCAACAACATAGCAGACGATCATTAAATCCCGACTGTCTCTTTCCGTCTCTTCTTCTCGCTTTCCTTTCGTCCGTATCTGTGTCTGTGTCTGTGTCTGTGTTTGAGTACAAGTATGTCACGCCGGCCGTCTCTGTCGACGACTACGAAAGAAAATCACCGAAGATCCTTCCTTCCAACCCCTGCGGCCTCCAACATTCGACGAACGTCTGCCAGTTCAGATCTCGCCAGTCAAGCGTCTACACCCGTCAAATCATCCATGTCGGGTTCGAGTCCGACCGTACAGAATAAAGTCGAAGATCGGTCGAGTGGTCGTTCGACGAACCCGGTTGATGATCCATCGACGTTAGCGGGCGAAGACGAGACCACGCCGGGGTCTACGACGACAAGAGACTCGAGTCCAAGTAAGGGTTTCTCTTAAAGCGTTCGAGAGAGGAGTCCGTCGACTGATCTACAAGTTCTCTTCCTTCTTTCTATCTTTCTTCTCGTGCGCTCTTCCTCTTATACGCTCTTTCTAGACGACAAGGACGACGACGACGGGAAGAGTCGGGTCATGAGAAGATCTTCTGTATCACCCACTCCGGGTTCTCCAACGACTCCTCCAATAGGATCAAACTCAACACGCATCATCACCACCACCGCTGCCAGAACTGTTTATTCGCCCTCGCCGTTCGGGCTCAGAGGAGAACAAAGTAAAGCGTTCCCTAGGATCCCGTCGGCTGTCACTCAAGATCCAGATTCCCCGATGAGCGTCCGTTCGAGACAAGTCTCCGGCCGGGTCATCGCCGGACTCCAAGGCGAGGTTGATGATTGGAAGGAAGGATACGAGAAGCTGAGAGCAGAGTTGAGAGCAAAGGAGAGCACGATAAAGTCTCTCGAAAGCAAGCTGGACGGAATGGAACGTTCGGTTGGTTCACTCTTTCTTCCTTTTGCTCTTCCTCTACACCCTGTTCTCTCCCCTTGCTGCTGCAAGATGTTTCTTGCGCTGTCCGTCTGATGGGATCATCGTGCATCCTTGCGGTCGCTTTTTTCTTTCTCTTTTTTGTTTTTGTTTTTGTTTTTGTTTTTGGTTGGTGTATCCAAAGCGAGATCGTTACAAAGTTGAGACCGACGGGTTGAACTCTGTGGTGGCCCGGAAAGAACGTCAGCTTCAGGAAGTAGGTCTTTCCTTCTGGTCCTCGAACATTCTTCCCATAAATGATCTTGGTCATACTCAACATACACGTCTTGCAGATATTGGAGAGAGTTCATACAGCAGAGCTAGAAGCCATCAATTTGAAAAGAGCTCGTTCGGAAGAGGTAAGGCATCTTTAGAAAGAAACCCTCTCAGACTCGTAGATGATACTCAGACTGACGTTCATCGTCTTTCTTTCTTTCTTTCTTTCTTCCTTCCCTTCTCATCCCCCTGATTTGTTTCCCTTACAAACCCGAAATTGGCTCCGTAGCTTGCTAGTACGGCCACTCTCAAGACTTCACTGGCGAGATCAGAAGCGCGGGCGCTTCGAACAGAAAACGAATATGCATCCCTCCGGTCAGCGACCGACGGTCTCAAAGCGGCCTGGGCCAAAGAGCTAGAAGGCGTCAAGGCAGAATGTGCCGTCCAGATCGACGCACAAAACACAGAGTTGGATGGGAAACGGTTGTTCAAAAAGACAGCGGAAGAAGAGCTGAGGTAAGAGTCAACCTATCTGTCGGTTGGTTCTCGTTCGGATCGTCGTACGATGTCAGCCTGTTGAGTGAGTTCTCGTCCATATCTGGTTCTAGATCCACCCAAAGATCTATAGAAAGTATCAAGAAAGACCGCGCCACGATAGAGGACTCGTTCAAAGATATTCTTAGGTCGTCCTTAGACGAGCTCCGGTCCTCGCTCGCTCGATCTGAAGGAGAGGACGATGCCTTACGGCAAGAGGTCCATGAGGTCACCCGAGGTTTGTCCCGTGTTATCCTGACGGTCCACCTTCCTCCACTTTTGACCAAGTCTCGGCTGATCGACTAATCTTTATGTTTCTCTCTTTCTTTGTCACATCCCCTCATCCAGAGCTCGATCGGATTCGAAAACTTTTGCATGCCGAGCGTCTCATTCAGGACCATGCTCTCCCAGAACCACGAACCAATCCAGGAAGGACACACCCCGCCCTTGCCGAATCCACCAAATCTGAAATTTGAGAAATGGCGTGATTGTATATATTACCAAAAACAAAAGTCATAATTCTTTCTGTGGTGTTTGATACACTGCCAACTACATATGAGTCTGTTCGTTATACCCGTCCCGCAGGATTGAGGTGATGATGAGGGTGATGAGGATGGAGGGGGGGGGGGCATGCTAGTTATACAGATATGAAGTGAAGCGAGAAAGAAGAGAGAACCTATATAGATGTACAACGAGCAGAAGGAGAGAGAGACTAAGAGAAGAAGAGGAAACAAGAGACAGAGAAAAGGACGAAAGGGCGCCAGTCATAATCGAAACGAGGAAGAATGAGAGTATACAAGAGACAGAGAAGGAAAAGAAAGAGGAAAGACACTATTAAAAAAATATGCCAAGCGTCATATGCGTACTGTAGCGCGACAGAGGCTGTTCTGGATCACTCGATATGTTCACATATTCGCCCTTTCCGAACTTTTCGTTTGAGACGCTATCGCCGAAGACAAATGAACCCAGAGTACCAAAACGACTCGATCCGGAATAGGTCATCAGAACAGCCTCGCCTTGCTGGCCCTGTCCATCCTTGATCTAAAACTAGAACTCGCTCTGGTTGTCGCCCGGTTCGCTGATAGAGCTTGAAGCTGCCTCCAACTCTTGCTCGAATGACCGGATAAAGCTGGCAGAAGATCGAGCAAGCCCCAGGGACGACCGAGCCGATCGTCTTGAGGAAAGCACAGACAGCGCTTGGGAACGCGAGCGGACCCAGTGGATAAGTCGCCTACCAGTTGAGCCTCGTCGAGGCGGACTAGCCGGTAGAAGAGATGACAGTATTGGAAGACACTCATCCGACAGCACACAGCCCATAGACTCGGACGGCCTGAGATCACCCAGACCATCGAGGCTGAGCCGACGAAGATAAGGGATACTGTCCTTCTGGTAAGACTATCAGGAGACGAAAGCGGGGGAGAGAAGAAGACAGTCGGCGTCGAACATCGTCTGAAGGAGGAATGAAGATAGAAGGAAGGAGGAGCGCGTACCTTAGGATACTCAGCATTCTCTTGCAGCCACGCATGCTCAAACAGGACCTCAGCCGACGGTCGCATGGTTGGATCCCGTTCGAAACATTGGGATAAGAAGGCCCGTAAAGAGGGCGAGCAATCACAGGGGATTTCAGGTGATCCTCCTGCCACGATGTGGCGAAGAACTAAACCAACAAAGGAAGAAAATAAGAAGAAGAGATGTCAGACGATACTGCAAGAGGATGTTTCCCAGATCAAAGGGAAGGGAAGTGAAAGAAAAGAAAATTGATATTTGGAAATAAGACGTACCACCCATGCTAGTCTTGATCGTAGAGAACGGAGGTCGTCCAGTAAGAAGCTCGATGATCGTGCATCCAAGGGACCAAATATCAGAAGCCGGAGAGGCGCCCTCTAGTTCAATCACCTCAGGAGCCACTGAGGCAGAAGAAAAAAAAGAAGTAGGCGCAGAGAGAAGAAAGAACATCAGTTCAAGCACGGCATATTGAATGACAAGAAGAGTAGAGAAGAGATGAATAGAAAGAAGAGGCGTGAACCTACTCCAGTTGGGCGTTCCAGCCAATTCGTTCTTCCTATTTTTCTCCACGGCCGTCAAGCTGAGGGAGACGCCAAAGTCAGTCAGCTTGATATTGCCCGTCTTAGTCGTCAAAATGTTGGCTGCCTTGAGGTCACAATGGACAACCTATGTGAGGAAGGATGATATTACAGGGACTGGTAAGCAACCGAGTAAAGAGGGTCTGAATGAGATACTGAGAGACGGACCTTTTGGTCATGCAAATAGTGCAGTCCCTCAAGAATTCGCATAACGTTAGCAGCAACAAGCTTCTCGCTAAGCTTCCCAAACGTCCGGATGGTTGAACCAAGGGATCCGTTCTCGGCGTACCTGTAGATAGCAAAAGGTGACATTAGTCTCAACCAAAGGAGGGAAGAGAGGCGAAGAGGACGAAAAGGGCGAAAAGTTTGAGGAAGAATGCGAGAAAGGGGATTTACTC
Source organism: Phaffia australis (assembly GCA_014825575.1). Taxonomy (NCBI): domain Eukaryota; kingdom Fungi; phylum Basidiomycota; class Tremellomycetes; order Cystofilobasidiales; family Mrakiaceae; genus Phaffia; species Phaffia australis. The sequence continues at coordinate 75,384 of MVAH01000029.1, forward strand.
AAGGACGATGTTGAGAGTGTCCCGGTTTCGGACTACTCCCAAGTACTGTTTGATAAGAACAAAAGGACAGGAAAAAAGAAGAAGAAGAAGAATAAAATGAGCATGGGAGGATTGAGATGAGTCAGGCGTATCGGGCGACGAGAACAAGAAGCGCTATTGACCTTAACGATTGCAGGATGATCCAGCCGTCGGAGAATGTCGACCTCTTTCATCAACCGATTGATCTCTTCCTCGCCAAGACCATCGAGTTGAATTTGCTTAATTCCAGCTGTCTCGCCAGTGTCAATATTGAGTGCCCGATAGACGACACCAAACTGACCCCTGCCGATCTTGTTGCCAAAGATCTGCACAAGAGCAAGGAGCAAAAGAGGAGAAGAAAAGGAGAGAATGTGAAAGATGGGTCAGGGCAGGACAAGACCAACAAAGAAGAAAATGAGCATATGCAACCTACATAGTCAACATCGGCCTTCCCATGTTCCTTGACAGTCACCATCTGCCTCGATCGTCCTGGACCCTTCGGTGTGGGTGCAGCAGAGCTAGAGGGGACGGCGAGGATTGTGGATTTAGAAAGATCCTGAGTCTCAATCGTTTTCGCCATCCAGGAAGGCAGATCGAGGCACTCGGGAGCTACATTGAACGCGTCGAAAATCGTTGGAACGATTGAGACGGTGGGGAGGGTTGAAGAGATGGGAATAGTCGGAATGCCGGCGATAGTGCGTAGCGTCGGAAGCGTTGGGATCGTAGGTAATGCGGCAACCTGAGCCTCGGTCATTCTTGCAACCCATGAAGATAAGTCGAGGCACTCGATAGGCGCACCGAACGCGTCAGAGATCGTAGGAATGGTGGGAACAGTTCGGACATTGGATGCAACGGGTTTGACTGGAACGACAAGGGCGACGGGAGAGGTCGACCGCGCGACAAGGCGAGGCGAGTCGATGAACCGTTCGACAGTACCTGTCATACGTCTTTGCTCAGTTTCAGCTGTCTCCAGATCTTGCTCATTCAGTTTGGGAGGGGCCTTTCTTGATATTCGGTGCGGTCCTCGAGGAGCGGATGCTCGGACGACGGCTGGCATGGCCGGCATAACCGCGAGAGTATTTGCCGCACCAGACGAGACTGAAGTCTTGGCTCGGTATGGCGTCAAAGGACGAGAAATGCGTGAGAGACGTGCAGAATTGGTGGTTTTGGACATATGATGAGTGACCAGATGGAACCGGTGGAGACAGAAATCCTGGTCAGTGTAGGTAAACTGGTGTATGCTATGATATAGAGTTGAACAAAGTTATTGAGAGGTGGGTAGCGGATGATGATTAGAGAAGTGTCAGGATAAAGAATGATGAAAATTCTTTTTATATATCGACAGGAAGGTCACAGACGGTTAAGCATACACACGGATAGACAGGTAAGTAGGCAGACGGGTAGAGTACTTGGATAACATCCCGTCTAATGGTAGTATCGACGGGAGAAAGTTGGTTGACAGGCCGTGAGTACTGGAAGAACTAGATACGATCGACGTGGACGACGGAAAAGGTCACCAAAATAGGAGTACTCGGCGCGTCCGGAGAAAGATTAACCGGCCGGACGGCTAACTGCTGGATTAAAAGATATGATCATTTCAGCCGTCGTCTTTGACTGAGAAGTAAGTTGACCAGACCATCGATGGAAGACACAAAGAAGACGATAGCATCCTATAAAGCGGTGTTAGAAGAAGAAGAAGAGTAGAAGGGGCAAGGGAAGGATGGGGAGGAAAGAGAAAGAGAAGAAGGAGGAGCAGAAGGAGGAAGGAGAGGATAGCAGGTCAACATTCTGCGCGATCAGGAACGGCAGCCGACCTGATGGTGAGGAACGTCGGCAGCCCTGAGTCTGCCTTTGTTCGTCGTGCCTGATCGACGGTGTGTTCCTGACTGAGCATTGTACCTGCACGACGCGACAGCAAATATTCAGACGCGAGCGGACGTCAGTTTGTTCCTGAGTCCTTCCGATCAGATGTACATGTCGGCGTTGACAACAGCAATGGGAGTGATTCAAACGCGTGGTAGAACCTAGTTCGGGCCAAATTGACAAGCAGACTTATATTGAAGGGAGCGGGATCGAATTAACGATGGATTGAGGTATCAAGATGCTGTTGATGGGCCATCAATAACAGGCACAGTCAACAAGGTCTCTGTACGATTAATCTTTTCAGGTCAGTTTGACCCTGATCGGCGCATACTTAGGTACAGGGCACAGGTACGGAAGATGAAGATGAAGACGAAAGCTTATTCAACACGATTTTCAGGAAGATCATATATGTATATGTACGTTAGGGTTAAAGAGTCTGGCCCTGAATGCACAAGCCCTGTCCTCCTCTTGGAATTTCAATTTCTGATCAAGTTCGCTTGAGACCCATCTCGAAACATACTTCTTTGGGTAAGCAGTAGTACACTATATGTTCATGTCTTTCGACCGCACGTCCTCAACGTCTCGAGTGTTTCCATTCATATTAGATTACCATCATGATTGAAACCAACTGCCCAGACCTGACGCTTATTGCTCGGGGCAAAGTCCGAGATATATATTCCATCCCTGATGATGACTCGACGCTTCTCTTTGTCGCTACTGATAGAATCAGTGCTTACGATGTTATCCTTGGAAACGTATGTCTACATTGCCTGGTTCATTTGAGTGGCTAACCCAAGTTGAGACTTCCAGTCACGAGGTCACTGACATACTCGTGGTTTTCTTCCTTCCCCTTCTTACTCGTATTTTCTCATTATTTCAAACCAACGTGTGTTTGTGACGAGCAGTCAATCCCGGAGAAGGGCAAGCTATTGACAAAATTGTCGTTGTTCTGGTTCGACAAGCTTGGATCTATCATTCCCAACCATCTTGTGCTCCCTCGACCGTCAGCTACTCCTAGCTCTGATCAGTTCGATGAATTCCCAGCTTCCGTGCAAAAGTACAGAAATCAGCTCGAGGGAAGGAGTATGATTGTGAAAAAGTGCGAGGTCATCAAGATCGAGGCTATCGTCCGAGGATACATCACTGGTCAGTTGTGTTTCTTGTTCAGAAGTTCCAGAAGCATAACCAAATTAATCACTCTGTGTATGTGTCTACGGGAAATAAATGGACATCCTTTGCAGGCTCCGGATGGGCCGAGTACAAGAAGTCTGGAACAGTCCATGGCATTCAGCTCCCCGAGGGTTTAGTCGAATCTCAGAAGCTTCCTGAGGCCCTCTTCACTCCTTCGACAAAGGCCGACCAGGGCGACCATGATGAAAACATTCACCCTAGCAAAGGTCAGTCTGATGTTGACTCCCTCTCTTCCTCTTGTTTCTTGCGGATTGGGAGAGCTTGCATACGAATTAAATAGAACAATCTTCGTGTGTGTCTATAACATCTGATAGTGACCGAGATGTATGGACCTCAGTTGGCAGCTGAGATCGAGCGAGTCGCCATCGCTCTATACAGTGGGTTTCTGCTTGCCTCTTCTTATCACTGATTGTCGAGAGTTGTCGTTGATCAAGTTCCATATCCTTGATTCCGCTGCTAGCCACGGCGGCCAAGCACGCCGAGTCTGTTGGGCTTATTTTGGCCGACACAAAGTTCGAGTTCGGACTCTTGCCCAACCCGGCTGATTCTTCTAGTCCTGGACAGTTGATCTTGATCGACGAGGTTCTTACTCCTGATTCATCTCGATACTGGTCTCTTGCCGCCTACGCGCCTGGTGGACCTCAAGAGAGTTTTGATAAGCAGTTCCTCAGAGACTGGTTGGTTGCCGAAGGAAAGAAGGGTGTCGACGGAGTGACATTGCCAGAGGATATTGTCAGCCGGACTGCCGGCCGATACAGAGAGGCGTTTGAGAGGGTCACCGGAGTCAAATTCTGAACGATAGCTCTCTAAAGAACCAGGACATGTTGTTTCTCTCCATATATATTTACTTCGTGCACCTTGATGATCATCATCAAGCCCTTACATTTAGTTTATGCTGAACCCGAAAGAACGACCTGGAAGAGAAAGGAAGAAAAGCAGGGATGCGGAAGGGGACGGAGAAAGGAAACACCACGTCCTGACTACAGACCATTTCAAGCAAGACAGAGTAGAGATCCGACGTCATCCACCAAGACGAATCTGGCGCCCTTGAAGAACAAACATCGATCTTTGTTGGGATCCGGACCGAAGCGAAGGTCGACGGTATCTAGGATGGAGCGAACGTGAGATGCATACGTGAAGTCGACATAGATTCGGTAGTGATCACCAATATGAATTGTTTGCTGAGAGGACGGCTCCATCGAGGATGAGATCGACGATAAATCCGGGGCTGAAGGAAATGAAGCTATATCAGAATGGGAGCGAGGAGAGGAACGTGTCCGTGGACGAGAACGAGAACGAGAACAAGGATGGGTAAATGCAGGAGGAAACGTCGAATGATGGAGAACGACCGAGATTGGACCAAGCTGATTCTTCTCGCTCAATCTTTGAAGAGCAGTATGGAATGAGGATAGAATTGTCGGCGTCCATTCAAGTGAAGGTGGTGGGGATTCAGGACGAATATGTGATGGTTGATTGGGAACGGTATCAGGAGTCGATGTAGAACGAAGAGAGGAAAACATTTTGATCCGACGAAACATCTTCTGATGAACTTTTCTTAGCTCAATTTTTGCCCGATCGTTATCTTCATTGCAAGTGCTAACGACCAACCGGCCTTGACTGGCGGCATCATTATCAGGTAAACCCCAGACTGGTCCATGGATTGGTACAAGCCACTTGACCCGTTTCTCTCCATATTTAAACGGCTCAGACGAGATGAGCGACAGGGATTGGGACGGATCGAAGGATGGGTAGGTTTTGTATACTGGAAAAGGGGCGACAAGAATGTTGGAGAGTGGTGGGAAGGAATGTATTCTCGAGTTGAACACATGTGGCTAGATGAGGGTTGAGGAGGACGTGCAAAAGAAAAGACAAAGGAAAAGGAGTGTAAAGAGAACAGATCAACGGGCCGAACACGATATAGAGGAAGAACCATAAAGGTATGTACTGACTAAGTCGACAAGATCAAAAGCACGTCCAATGATTGACCAGTCGTGTTTCCATTTCTTTCTATCTGGTAGTGATGACAGAGATGAAGGCGAGCGTTGGCGCTTCCTCTCACCACCCGCGGTCAAACAGGAATGATGACCATGCTGCTCGAACCACCAGCACTCGTCTTCGGCTGATGGAGGTTTGATCTCTTCTCCCAGCTGAGTGGATAAGCCCCATGAAGGGATAGCCACCTCTGGTAAGTATCTATACACTGAGCGCGAAGGTGGTGGCGGTATCCTCCGAAGAGCGTACGTTGTTGGATAGGATTGGTCCTCGGTATGTACTCGCTTTTTGCCTTTGCCTTTGCCTTTGGCCTTATCCTGGATATAAGCATGGACATTACGATCGTTGCGATGAATCTTACGATGAAGATGAACCGCCTGAACCGCCTGAGAAACATCGGAAGTGGCTTGGCAAGGATTGTAAACTCTGACAAATGGTTTGTCTACAAGACATGTTTGATCCATTTGCAAGAATTGTAAGGAAAGAATGTGTGGATGTGCTGAGCCAGAGAAAGGATAGAGAAGGAGGGTTGGAATTATTAAATGAGCATAGATCACGTGACTCTCAATATCGTCGCGTCCCCTCCCGACAGAACGCGACGCGACGCGACACGACTGTTCGTTCCGCTTACCTAATTCAACGAGAGTGGCCCGAACGTCTTGTCGCTCTAGGTCTAGCCGATCAGGGCGTGAGACACAACTGCGCATCAATCCCCTTGGGCAGATCCCGAGCAAACATTTAAGCACGGGCCGCCTTTTAGATAGATTTCCCTCTTCTTCTTTTTTCTTCCCTTCTTTACCATAAACTCCCATCAACTTCTATCTTTTCTTTCCCTTCCTTGTCCTCTCCTTTTTTGTTTAACACCCACTCTCGTTCATAATATGCCTTCCCAAACTGTTGTCAAGAAGATCTGCTGCAGTAAGTTCCGGAAAGGTTTCGTCTCTTTGTTGTAGTTTTCCATCGCGGCTTTCTCCTCTGTCTTCCGTGTCAATCTTCACGGATTTCTATCCCGCTTTCTGTGTATCGCACACATCGAAACCCAGTTCTCTTCCTTGTGTTTCTTCAGTTCAGATACATCTCGTCAACACTTTGACTGACCCGCTTTTTCTGCTTTGTTTCCTTCTCAGTCGGTGCTGGTTACGTCGGTCAGTATATACATCTTCGTGCTCTTCCCGCGTTCGCCTTCGGAAACTTTTTCTCCCTCTAGAGATCTTTTATTCTCTCATTTTTTCTTCCTCTCTCGATGCTCATCCTTATTTCTCCATTGCTGAATGTCTGTTGGAACATACAGGTGGACCTACCGCCGCTACCATTGCACTCAAGGCTCCTCACGTGTAAGTCGAATAACTCGATCTAAACTATCTTGTTTTTATTCTATGCTTTCCCCACTATCCGCATCTGACTATCCTTGTTTTTTTCCTTCCCTTTTCCTTTCTCTCAATTTCTTTGCATATCTTCCTCTTCTTGTGATGCAAATACAGCCAGGTTACCATTGTTGATCTCAACCAGGCCCGAGTTGACGCCTGGAACTCGGAGTCTTTCGATCTCCCCATCTACGAGCCTGGACTTGTCGATGTTATCAAGGGTTGCCGAGGTCGAAACTTGTTCTTCTCCACTGATGTCGATAAGGCCATCGCCGAGGCTGATTTGATCTTTGTGGTATGTAAACGTTTGTTTGTATTTTATCATCGGCAACATATGCTGACCCGGGTTCTGCTTCTTTGCGGCCTCACAGTCTGTCAACGTTAGTGCTTCTTCTTATGTCGACCTTCATCTTGCTTTTCGGTCCTAATCTCAGATTGAACTATGTAGACCCCAACCAAGAAGAGCGGAGTCGGTAAGGGATTCGCCGCCGATCTCAAGTGAGTACATGGCGACGCTGCTTGGTCTTATCTTATCGTACACTCATCATCATCTCTTTATCTCGCTTAGCTACATTGAGCTTGCCACCCGACAGATTGCCCGAATTGCCACGTCCAACAAGATTGTCGTCGAGAAGTCCACTGTCCCTTGCCGAACCGCCGAATCGATGCGAGCCATTCTTGACGCTAACGCCAAGCCTGGAGTGAACTTTGATATTCTTTCCAACCCCGAGTTCCTTGCCGAGGGAACTGCTATCGCCGATCTTTTCGCCCCCGATAGAGTTCTCATCGGATCCCTTCAGACCGAGAGTGGTTTGCAAGCTTGTGCGGCCCTCGCCGACGTCTACGCCAACTGGGTTCCGTGAGTCTTCAAAGCCTGTACTGCAGCAAGTGCCTCCTCGTTGACAATCTATTATTGCATTGGTTTGCCTCTACAGTAAAGAGCGAATCTTGACCGTTGGTCTTTGGTCTTCCGAGCTTTCCAAGCTTGCGGCCAACGCCATGCTTGCCCAGCGAATCTCCTCCGTCAACGCTCTCTCCGCCATCTGTGAGGCCACTGGAGCCAACATTGACGAGGTCGCCTTTGCTGTCGGAAAGGACACCCGAATCGGAGCCAAGTTCCTTAAGGCATCCGTCGGGTTCGGAGGATCATGCTTCCAGAAGGAGTAAGTCCATCTCTTCTAGTATATCTCTTGTATATACACTTGACCATGGTAAGACTGACCATTCTTTTTGACCCCTGCTATTAGTATCCTTAACTTGGTTTACCTTTCCGAGAGCTTGCACCTTCCTGAGGTTGCTGCTTACTGGAAGGCTGTTGTCGATATGAACGAATACCAGAAGAACAGATTCTCTGGAAACATCGTCAAGACCTTGTTCTCTACCGTTACCAACAAGAAGATTGCCGTTCTCGGCTTCGCCTTCAAGAAGGACACTGGAGACACCCGAGAGTCTGCCTCCATCAAGCTCATCCACAACTTCGTGGACGAGTCCGCCAATGTTTCGGTATATGATCCCCAGGTCGGCGAGGCCCAGATCTGGCAGGACCTTGAGGAGGGTGGAAATGATCTTGCCAAGTACAAGAAGAAAGTAACCATCTCTGAGTCGGCACTTGACGCCTGTGACGGAGCTGCCGCCATCGTTATTGCTACCGAATGGGATGAGTTCAAGACTCTCGACTGGAACTCGGTCTACGAGAAGATGAGCAAACCTGCTTTCGTCTTCGACGGGCGACTCATCTTGGATGCTCCTGCCCTTCGAAAGATTGGTTTCAGCGTTCACCAGATCGGATCCGGATGGCCCCAGTAAGCTATCTTGATGTCATTATACAGGGTTCTCTCTATACATCTCTGCTCTTGAGCTTCATTTTTCTCTTGTAATCTTCCATCTTTCTTTCTTTTTCTCTCTCTGGCTCTCCGGCACAAGGTGAAACCCAGGTTTGGTTTCTTTGCGTCGGCTCTGTTCGATCGTATTTTGTCTTTCTTTTCCTCCATAGCGGGTCGCTTTAGAATGTGGGGCTCCAATCCATTAGACATCGGCCCTCCCACCCCCTCGCATTCTTTTTTCTGTAAACACTCTCATTCTACATGGTCGGGTTCTATTTCTATTCCATTTCGAGACCATGGGGTTGGTTTCCCCTCTCTTATCAGACAGCCAAGAAGGAGAAAGCAAAGAGGCTGTTCATTCTGTGGCAATCACTTCACGTGCATCGGTATGCGCAGCAATTACATAATCGACGTCTCGTTAACATCTCGTTGTACCTAGCGGTCACCATCTTCAATGCGATCATCAAAGGATACAAATTTGAGAAAGACCTAGACGAACACTAACACGTCGAACGAAGACAAGGAAGTCCCAACTTGTTAGAGTCGAGATTATCATCAAGGTCGATTGAGATGACACGCCGAGTTGTTCGTCGGCCCATCTGTGGATTTGTAGCGTCTCTAGCATTGAAAACATCGGCCGCTAGACCCGTGCTCCGACTTCGCTTTTCATCAACATCACCATTAGACTCGTCGTATTCGGAAGATCTCAAGATAGAACTAGCAGCAACCCAGATCCAACGTAGAGATGACTCTGTCTCGGGAACGATCAATGCAATTAGCATAATCGTTCCTGTAGTCGCCGTCTCGCTCTTTGTCGTCATCATTCTTGGTCCGGTCTTCCTTCGTCTCTTCACTCTCCCAAATCTACTTTTTATTGCGAGACTTTGTGACTTTCAAAAGCTGACTATCCAACTGGTTCGGGCTTGTTTCGTTTCTCGTTTTATGGGGTTACCGTAGTTGTTCAGCTTCAGCGCCGCCCGAAATGGAATGCGTTCGTCCGCCAATTGTTTTCCGGACGTGTACTCGCCCCTGGCGCAACCGGCGAATTATCAACATCCACAAGCACCACGACCGGATCTAGACAAGCAGGGAACGTATCTGCTGGTTCATCAGAACGGGAAGTGCCGACCCAGGCGGAGATAAACCTGAGAGATGCAAGAAGGAATCTGGCGGCGGAAAGAGAAAGAAGAAGGACGCACGGTTCGTTGAGGAGTGTAAGGACGTTACCGCGATATAGAGAGGATCTGGACGAAAGCGAAATGTACGTTTTCTTCCCTCGGTAATTTTGTTCTTTCATCTCCTAGCTATCTTCGAGAAAGGTCTTCTATACGAAGCTGACCATATGTGCTGATTCTCGAACGTTGGTTGGGTCGAGTAGGGCTTTGATGAAGTTGGTCAAACTTTCTCCACTAATTCAGCGATTGAAGCGTTTTAACATTTTGTTCTAATCCATTGATTCTTTCCAATCTTCCTCTAGAGGAGAAGCAGCAGATGAAGAAGACATTACTACTACCGATACTTTCCGTCGAGCTTCCACCGACTCACTTCAATCAAACCTTGATGAATCTCCTCTTTCGAATCATATAGCTCTTCCGGTCGAGCATTCAGCTGGAGACCCGTTGGTAGGTAGAAACAGAGGTCAGTCGGTTTCTACCGTCTTGACGACTACCACGATGGCCAGCGACGAGATTCATCCAGAAGGCTCAACGAGTACTCAACGACTAATCCTGACAAACGGCTGGGGCGAGGCACCACTCTATACCGAACAACGCGTACCTCCTACGGTTCTCCTGTCAGATGATCCTTCTGCTCCTGCTCACTCAGGCACAGTTGAACTCTTGGACACACCCATATCGACAAACATGACCGATCGTAATCAACCGAGACGACAATCTGGTTACAGAGCGTTCTTCTCAAGAGTTGGCGCTGGAAGGACATCAAGACAATTGGACCATCGTCAGACGCTCTCGGTAGATGATGCGCGCATGGATTCAGGGTCGAGCGGGGACCTAATTGAAGCTCGGCCGGATAACCAACAGAACAGACAGCCTTACCAACAACATCGAAGCAGAAACTCGACTTCTTCTATCGACGCCGGAGGAGGATCGGTGAATCCGTTCAGATCATCGAATGTCTCACTTCTCCTGCACCCCACAACGAGTAGGTCGTCCATCGATATGAGGGCCAGGCTGACGAGCCCAAGTACTCTGAGTATTTCGGCGCCGTTGCCAGAAAGTGTGGTAAGAGGGTCGGTGTACGAGGTTCCGAGGTCGGGAATGACGAAGGATCGTGAGTTTTATTCTTTCTATATCCCTTTATCAATTTCTTTATGTCGTCTTGGTAGTTCACTCAAACACGTCTTGATCAATTTGTTACTATGTGGTACTCCTTCTTTCAAACAGAAATGAAGTTCATTAGGTAAATTGGGCATTCTTGCTTCTCATTTCAATCATAACGAAGAGACATACACTGACAAGAATATTTCTGTTTGAAAACCATGATGATAGTTCTACCGAGAATCTCAACAAATACGGCAAGTCTCTGATTCTTTAATTCTTCCTTTCCTTCGGTCTGATTTACATTTTCCCTCCTCTTTCGTTCACCTAATTACTGTTTGCTAGCCATACCTTTCGGTGAATCAGCCTCAAGAGCCTCTTTCGATCGTCGACGATCGATGGAGCCTGATGTCCCCCCTCCAGCGTTTGACCATACGTCCGAAGGACCCTCCCTCTCCGGAATTGATGGTATCGACGCTCCTCATGCCCTGTCTCCGTCCTCGTTAGCGTCGACATCACCATCGCTCGAGATTTCTCCCCTCACTGTCTCGCTGGATATTTCGTCGCCATCATCACAGGTTCTGGCTGGGCTGACCCCCCGGTCTTCGCCTCCTGATGCTAGCTCACCAAAAGAACATGCAAACTCCAGCAACTCCGAATCAGTGCTAAAAGCACTTGAAGAACATTCTCCCTCGACGACGACAATGGCACCGGCAGATCAAGCAGGTTCGTTTCCTGAGGACTTCCTTGGAGTAGAACTTTCTTTTTCGCCACTTCCGTCTTCGGAACTCTCTTCCGAACCAACATCCGCATCAACCTTGCCAACACCAATAATCTCTTCCTTGTCACCGGCCAAGACTTCAATCACAGATTTGGTTCGAGGACCAAACGAAAACATTGCTACTCTAAAACCAACCCCTGTTTCGATTGAAGTCGTACCACCTACACCAGTCTCAGCTTTAGGATCAGTCCATAGTTTTGCTTGATAGCGATACATACTTGGAATGTCTCTAGTGTCACATAGTCAGCGCACCTGTTTGAATCAGAACTTCTTTTTCGGCTTCTTCTCAGATTCTTGACGTATCTTTTAAACGATCTCTCTCTGCATATATGTACCTCACATCTTCGCCTACCTGGCTGCACCTTTCCTCTTTCTTTTTCAATATTGGTTCGGATTCTTCTCTTCCTTATCCTCTTATTTCTCCGTCTCCTCGGGCCCTCACGATGTCCATAGCGACCTTTCATTCTCCTCGCCCTCCTATACAGTTTCCACGTTTGATAACCTCCTCCTTCTGCAATCTTCCCCTTTGTCTTCTTTGCATGTTAGTACTTTCATCTTATGGCTATCACGATATGTGATGATTCATGATCTTTATGGTGCCCTAGCCTCAACAATAGATCACATCCTTGATGACTTGAAGAGAGGATGTGGCATTAGGGAGATATTTATATAGTCATGTCGACCTAAACTAATCTACGTCGCACCACCTCGCCTCGCTTCAACCTCCTGTCTAACTCTTCCCAGTATGCTCCCTCCTAGATCTCTGGCTCCAGCTAAACCATTTGTCAACCCTTCTTTGACTCTATTTCCATCAATTTGTAGACCACCAGAAGACGATGATGAACCACCAGAAGTTCGGTACACACCGGCTGTACCAACTTCGTAGTTTCCTAGACGGAGATTGATTGCTGGTGCGCCTGCCAGGAATGTCGAGGAAGTGTTTGTGGATGAAGATGAATTAGCTACTGTCGGTGTTGAGGTGTTTGTCATTGTTGTAGTCGGCAACGTAGAGTTAAGGGAGGAAGTATTTATATTGTTGCCAGTGGAGTTCTGAGGGAGGGTAGAAGATGACCCGTTGGTTGAAGACGGAAGAAGATGGGACAGTTGAGGAAGTCCAAGACTAAGCGGCGTAGGAACAGAAGTCAGAGTGGACGGAGGAGAGTAGAACGAAGGTGGGAACCGAGTGGCTGATTCTTCAACCATATCGAGGAAACTGTTGTTGCAGACCAATACATATAATTTTCCCTGTCAGATGAGCATCAAGAAAGGAGTGAAAAACTGGATCAGAGAAGAAACAGAAATCAACCTTTTCGAGTTGTGAACACATGTTCCACCTAGCAAGATTCGAGGCGCTGAGTTTGGATTACCAGAGGTTGCACTTGCACTAGCCTGAAGTTGCTGGTTCAGTAATGCGACGGCCCGAGCCTCCTCGTATGTCGTTCCTCCTACCATGAAGAGGATGATGTCCTGAGGTCTACTCTCCGTCAGAGTAACAACACACGGATGTCAGGGTTGCTTCCTTCTCTCTCATCGCCTACAAAGAGAACCCAGTTGACTATCAAGGAAACAACGAACCGTTGGGTTCTAGCAACGCTTGCAGAGATCCCACTTTCCTCCATTTCCAGGTATGGATAACTCGTCTCCTTCAACCGACCTTTCAAGAGTAAATCTACCGTTTGAAGCAAATGTGGCTTATGCTGAGTATACACGTTCTCTACGCCCTGTCAAAACAACAACAACGAAAGACGTGGCTTGGTGTGAATATAAAATCATGTAGAAAGAATGACGAGAAATACTGAGTCAACTAAGACAAAACAGACCTGCAATCCCTTGACAAGACTTTTGCCTCTGGAGAAGAGGTTCTCGTTCATGAACAGATCATCTTGTCGTTGATCTGCTCCCGCAAAGTTAAGCATGACGTATACCAGCTGCAAACAGTGCCAAGAGATTCAGTCGATAGAAAACTTTGAGCTATGGTTCATACGTATGAGAGCGGAGGAAAGCGACGACATACACGAGCTCTGTCCGGGTTTAATCCATTATTAATCAACGTATCAACTACATGAGGAATTGCATTGGCCGAGAACCTTTGATACCTGAGAGCGTAGAGTATAGCGAGCCGCAACTTGTTTCCCGAGGGGATAGACGGAGTCGAGAGTAGATTGAGAACGTTCTTGAGAGACGATGTAATGTTTGTTTGATAGAAATATCAGAATCGAGGTGAATGTACGGATTATACAAGAGAAGGAAACTAACCTTGAGATCTGCTGTATGACTCTCACTACTCGCTAAACTTTGCTCCAGCTCACTGATTCCCAGTAGCCCATCTCTCTCTACGATTCGACTGAGCTCACCCACAAGTGCAACATGCTTGCTGACATTTCCTCCCAGCTTCCGAAACTCTGGATACTCCTCCACAAAACGTTTCATGTCGGCCACGGTCTCTATAGAGCCTGGGTTGGATGCTACAGTTGATCGTTTTTGAAATTCAGAAACATAGGTCGCGAGGGAAGCACCTAGATCACCAAAGTTGGAGAAAAGATGGGTCGAGAAGAAGGGATCTTGAGAAGGAGAGAGGATGACTTCCTATATAGATATGTCCAGAGAAAAGTTGTTTGAATAGGGATAGCGCGAAAGATAGATATTCAAACACGAGGGAAGCTCTCAAACCTTAAGCTCCGGTCTGGTTTCATCCTCCAAACGGACTCGGCCGTTGACAATTCCTACAAGCTCATGAACCATAGCTTGATATGTCCATTGAGATAGGAGCGGTGTAACAGGGTCGTTCCTCCGATCTGTAAAGATATTCGTTCGCCAAACGACCGCATAAAAACAGAAAGAGCATGCACATAGAACGTTTTATTAAAACCCGACAGCTCAGAGGGAGGAAGGAGGGTCAACGGATACTTGCCTAATATGATCAGCACAGGCACTGGTCCGCTTGTTCCTTTAAATCCAAACAAATCTCCGTACACTCCTCCTGACTGATCTGAAATTGCCGAGCTAACCTCCTCCGCTAGCTTCTTCGCGACACCGCTCATGCGCTCCCATCGGATCACTGGTTTCTTCTTTAGCGATAGAAGAAGAGAGAGCAGTCCTTGTATGTGAAAGTCTAGCATCGGAGGGTTGAAAGTATGAGGAGTGGATGAATAGAGCGGAACGGGCGGCAAGGACGACTAATGGATAGCGAAAGATAAGTGACGATTGAGCTAAGGGGTCAAACATGAATTGAGATAAGCGGATACAGGGCATACGTGTGGTGAGAACGATAGCGGAGGTGCAGACAAGGTGAACAGATTTGGAAGGATTGAGAGATAGTCGGCAAAGTATTCCTGAACGAAGGAGTTGCAAAGAAGTCATTAACTGTGAAGCAGTCAAATGGGAAGCATAGGAGTGAAGAGCTTGACATGGCTAGACTTACCTGAACTTCCTTGACGACTTCGAACTCATCAGCTTGAGCTAGCATCTCGATTGATGACTTTGTCAGCACATTCGAGAAGTCTAACTCAGCATTTAAACACAGCATATGATTGAGAGCATCAGCGCTCGAGGCTCTGGTATATTCCCTCGATGAATCATGTGTAGATACAGCGGAAGCACTCACACAGCCAGTAATTACCATACCTCGGCTGGGCTAGTTCCTCCTTGGCCCATTCTAATGTATCCGGATTGGAGGAGATAAACATGATACATTTCAGATGCGGCATCCTCTCTCGTTTTGGGCTGTTTAACGATCATTTGTTGGATTCAGAATAATTAGAACGGAAACGGCGGTCAGATCCCGACAACATTTCGGGTTGATAGACTGGTACACGGACTTGTCGATTCGATCGGTAAGATAAACTTCATGAGACAGTAGGGAGGATTGAGTTGCTACCAGCGAGAGGATAGGAGTCTGTGTGGATCCAGAGAAGAAGATGTCAAAAGTTAACTAGCTGTCGAGGTCAACATAGAGAAGAGATCAAGAGGTTTCGCAGCTGACCGTATGGGGATCCAGAAGGAGAACCTTCATCCCAGAGACCTCTGTGAGCATCCGATCCAGATATGTCTGGATGGCCTTAAGAGTATCCATCGGTATGACCTGTGTGTATGCGTGTGTGTATCTGCCGGTTCTATCTCGGATGTCCCTAAGGATAAGATGTTATCAATGGCTGATGACGATGATGGAGATGGGAGAAAGTGAGCCGGATTCGATCACATCCATAATAAACTGCCGACTACCATTAGCTAGCCAGCCAGCCAGTCAGTTTATCGATGCCTCACTCTCACCACTCCCGTCAGTCAATCTTCTCTACTTCTTCTCGCTTGTTTTGTTTGATCAAAGCCTCACCTCTTGTAATTCAGACTCGGGTCAGTTCTGTAGACATGCCAAAGGTACGCTTGAACAAGTCGTTCAGGAAGCTATCAAGCAGGGTTTCACTACTTTCGGTCTATCGGAGCATGCACCCAGGTTTAGTCGGATTTATCTCGCCCTTTTCCTTCAAAGAGGTAACACTAATCCCAGAACGTGATTGTACTTGAATCGTTCCCCTCACAGATATCGTCAGCAGGATCTATATCCTGAAGAAGTTAGAATCTTGTCATCTTATATGCATACGACACATCATCTCGCGCTACTGACTCGAGCTTTCTGTGCTTTGTTCTGGTTTCTCCAGTCTGATCTGAATCCAACAGCCCTATATGAGATTTACCTTTCGTTCCTTGACGAAGCACACCGACTCCGAGCGATTTATTCTTCAGATATCACTCTTCTCATCGGAATTGAGACCGATCTGATCACTCCGCTTGACCTGACTAGTCTATCCGCTCTACTTGAGGCACAAGCGTCTCGAATCGACTATGTCGTTGGCAGTCTTCATCATGTTCATCAAATTCCCATTGATTTGGATGAGCCAACCTTCCTCAACGCCGTTCGCTCATGTGTTCCAGCCGGATCTAACCCTGATGTTGTCACAGAAGATGAGCGAATCGTCAACTTGATCGAAGCCTACTTGGACGGACAGTACGAACTCATGAGAACGATTCGACCGGAAGTCATCGGTCATTTTGACCTTATCAAACTATGGAACCCTTCATGGAGGCTCCGTGCGCTTGGCAAAGGATCCGTCTGGTCGAAAGTAGAAAGAAACATCAAGGAGGCTGTCGGTTATGGCGCGCTGTTCGAGTTGAACGCCGCCGCGTTCAGGAAGGGTTGGAACGAGGCTTACCCGAGTTGGGAGATCCTCGAGGTACATCCTTGATTCTCTTCTCCCTCTCTCGTCTTCCTTCTTCCTTGTCCAAGACTGACATCCATGTCTCTCTGGCTTTTTTTAAAAAAAATTAAGTTTATCGTTTCGGTAAAAGGTCGACTATGTCTCTCGGACGACTCCCACGGACCTCAAGCCGTCGGCCTGAACTACCATAGGTTGCACGACTACTTGCGCGCACATGATATCTCTGAGCTTTGGTATCTTTCTCTAGACAATCCAGGTTCGTCTTTGTCACCATCGGTCGACAACGAAGATGATGATACTTTAATGATTCATGTGAGGAAAGGGAAGCGGAGCGGCAGAGTGTGCCCAAAACAGGTCGAGGGTAACTGGTGGGAGGATCGGTTTTGGAAGACGTGTCTGGAGACAAACAAGACATCAGGAGTGTGACATTGGCTGTAGGATGGTCTGGATGAGCAGAATGCATATACAAGATTGAAACCCTACAGTACGATAACAGCGAAGATGACAACAATCGCAAAAAAGAGAAGGAGAATGATACTAGATACGAATGATAGATAAGCCAAGAAGAAAGAGACAGAATTAAAAAAAAGTCAACAGATCCCGATTGTTGAAACGAGCAAGAGTCAGACTCAGAGAGAAGAAGAAGAAAATGATGAATAAGAAGGATAAAACCCCTATACCGAAATCTAGTCTAATTGAGAAACCGAAAAAAGAGACAAAGTACAAGAAGGAAGAGGTAAACAAGAACGATCCGAAGTCAAAAGTGACCATAGAAGAGGGCGAAAGACGAAGAGACTGAAATGAATCTAGACATCAATATCGATTGCCAATTCTTCAACTGTAGGACAATTGCAGACCAGGTTCATATCTCCAAAGGCATCGTCGATTCGACCGACCGTGGGCCAGAACTTGTTGGTCCTCAGCGAAGGAAGCGGGTAAGCGGCCTCCTCTCGGGTGTAAGGTCGGTTCCACTTATCATCGGGCAGCGTCAGCACAGCGACAGTGTGAGGCGCATGGGAGATCACGTTGTTTCCCTTTGGCTGCTTTCCGTCAGCAATTGCCTGAACTTCTTTTCGGATCTGGAGCATCGCATCACAGAATCGATCAATCTCAGCGAGACTCTCGGACTCTGTCGGTTCGATGAGCATTCCGGTAGAGATCGGCCAGGAGCAGGTAGGCGGATGAATTCCAAAGTCCTGAAGACGCTTAGCGAAGTCCATAACCTTTAAGCCTGTTGTCGGCTCAAACTCAGCCAGATCCAACAAGAGCTCGTGAGCAACCAGCCCGTGCTCATTACTGAACCTCAGTTTGTAAGCACCCTCCAATCGCTTTGCGATGTAGTTGGCAGACAAAATAGACGTCTTCGCCGAGTTGGTCAATCCAGTTCCTCCAAGCATCTTGATGAACGCCCAGGAGATAGGAAGGATGGATGCGCTTCCCCATGGAGCGGAAGAGACAGAATCAATGGCCTGAGATCCACCGGTCTTGACAATGGCGTGACCGGGTAAGAACGGAGCCAAGTGCTCTCGAACACCGATAGGTCCGACTCCAGGTCCTCCTCCACCATGAGGAATTCCAAAAGTCTTGTGAAGGTTGAGATGGGATACATCACTTCCGCAAGCGACCGGGTTGGTAAGACCCATTTGAGCATTCAAGTTGGCACCATCCAAGTAAACCTGTCCACCGTTATCGTGCACGATTTGGCAAGCCTCCTGAACACCCTCCTCAAACACACCAAAGGTAGACGGGTAGGTAACCATAAACGCGGCTAGCTTATCTTTATGCTGTTCGACCTTGGCTCGGAGGTCGGCCATGTCGAGCTCACCGTTGGCCAAGACTTTGACGGAGACAACCTTCATACCAGCCATGACGGCAGAAGCCGGGTTGGTCCCGTGGGCACTGACCGGGACTAAGCAGATATCTCTCTGTCCCTGTCCAATAGACTCAAAGTAGGCCTTGATGACCAGAAGTCCAGCAAACTCTCCCTGGGCTCCCGAATTGGGCTGAAGCGAAACAGCATGGTAACCCGTAACAATGGCAAGGTCATGTTCAAGCTCCTTGATAAGCTCCTGGTAACCCTTAGTCTGGTCCGCAGGGGCGAAGGGATGGATACCCCCAAAGCCGGGAAGCGTTAAAGGAACCATGGAGGCATTACTATTCAACTTCATAGTACAACTTCCAAGAGGAATCATCGAGTGGACAAGGGAAAGATCTTTTCCTTGCAAGAAGTAGAGGTATCGGAGCATCTCTGTTTCGGAGTGGTGGGTGTTGAAAACGGGGTTGGTCAAGAATGGGCTCGACCGTCTGAACTGCTCATCCATGAAGACCTCGCCGGCGATTCCGGTTGCTCCGACCTCGTTTGCCTTATTGATGAGCTGTTGGGCCTTGAACGGTTCTGCGCCGGCAGCCTTCGCGAATACGTTGACCAACTTCATAAGATCAACTAAGCCAACACTCTCATCAAGAGTCACACCAACCGTCTGCCCATCGATTCTTCTGAGGTTGATCGATGACTCGACTGCGATGGCGTGCAGGGCCTCAGCGCCCAGGTCGGAAGAGACCGAAATGGTGAGGGTATCAAAGAAATTTTTGTTGGCGATCTGGTAAGGCGATGAGGGGAATGAGACCAAGATCTCTTTCAGGATGTGAGTCAGGCCATGGACCTTGGTGGCGATTCGCTTGAGTCCCTCTGGTCCGTGGTAGACGGCATACATGGCCGCCATGTTAGCGAGCAAGGCCTGAGCGGTACAGATATTACTGGTAGCCTTCTCTCGTCGGATGTGTTGCTCTCGAGTCTGTAAAGCCAACCGATAGGCCCTCTCTCCGTTAGAACCCTTACTGAGACCGATGATTCGCCCAGGCATCTTTCTCTTCAAAGCATCTTTGCAAGAAAAGAATGCAGCATGGGGTCCACCGTATCCGGCCGGAACACCAAATCGAGCCGAGTTTCCAAGGACCATATCAGCTCCCCACTCACCCGGAGGCTAAAGAATCAAGTGTATGAAAGCCGCATGAGTCTCAGCAAGACAAGGCAAGTTTGCATGGGAGCAGAATGAAAGGAGCAGACGAACCTTGAGCAACGTCAATGCCAACAGATCTGTAGCAACCGAAACCTTTCCGCCGAGCTCGTGGACCTTTTTGGCAGTATTTTCCCAGTTTCGGATTTCTCCGTTGACGTCTGGGTACTGGACAAGGATACCGCATAGGTCCTTGGCAATCTCGGGCTTCTCAAGAAGCTCATCGGGCGAGCCGACGATGATCTTGACATTGAAACCTTTCGCTCGGGTTCGGATGACAGACAGTGTTTGGGGAAGCTATAGATATATGGAGAAGGTGAGGCTGATTAGCTCAAGGACGTTTGAAAACTATGGTTTACTCATATGCGCGAGACATACTACACCAGAGCCAACGACATAGGTCTTCTTTCCCTTGGCAGCGTTCATAGACATAACCATAGCTTGATTGATCAAAATAGACGGTCGGCCAGTCAGTCAGTCTTTCACTGTTTGATTTGATCCCGAGTTGAACATGACAGAAGTGGGTAGGCAACGAACCTTCAGCCGCGGCCGTTCCCTCGTCGAGTAAACTAGCGTTAGCAAATTCTAGGCCCGTAAGAGAGGTGATCATGGTTTGATAGTTGACCAAAGATTCCAATCGACCCTGGGCAATCTCTGGCTGGTATGGTGTGTAGGAGGTGTACCATGCGGGGTTTTCGGTAACCTTCAGGCGTTTAAAGTATAAGAGTAGACAGTAGAGCGAACAAGCGATCAGCTCTTAACTACGGTCTGCAGGTTATATTTTGCATAAAGAGATAGAAGGCGACGAAGTTTGCCATACATTTCTGAGAATTACTCCAGGAACGACAGCCTCATGGTAGCCCATTCCGATATAACTCTTGAACACCTTGTTCATCCCGGCGACTTCCTTGGCTCGCTTGGAAAACTCGGAATCGGAGTAAGGTTGGATGGTCTCGTCCGATACGATAGACGGATTGATTCGGATGGACTCGGGAACAGAAGCAGTGATGAAAGCATCCATCGAACCGTAACCCAACCTGGCGAGCATCTTCTCGGTTTCGTGTACATCGGGACCGATATGTCGCTCTGGGTGAAGGTCTAACGGAGCAAAGATACTACAGGAAGAGGAATGGAGGACGACATGTTTTGAAAAAAGATAGGCCGATTTGTTAGGGTTACATGATAGATAAGGACAAGAGGACTTTGGACACTCACGAGTCCACAGGAGTAGCGTAAGGAAGAGCCGGACTCGTCTGTGAGACTGTTCTCTTGGAGGGAAAGGTGGGAGAGGTGCTCTTGGTAGATAGCGAGCGTGCCTGAAGAGACCTGCTGACCAGGGCGAGTGGATAGCTTTGCTGTTGAGCCGACCGTCTGATGACGGCTGAGAGCCTGGATGAGGGGAGCATCGGAGGAGGGAGGAGGACAATCGGAAGAGAGGGAGAAAGAAAGAGGAAGAAGGAGTTGATGGTGGAAGAAAGAAGGGGAAAAGAAAAGAAAAAACGAACAAGCTCAAGCCCACGCTGTCATGTTTAAGAGGGTGAAAAAAAGTAGTCGCACCGAGAGTTCCGGGGAAGGTGTTGGCACCGAGAAGGTAGCAGATAGCCAGCATACACCCATCGGCCTTGCGCGGGATATTTATTAAACTGATGAAATTTTTTCTAATGTTTATCTTGATCAGTTGTAATGTTTTCGATCTGATTATCTTATCTTTTTTTCTTATGAACATTGATATTTTAAAACACATTGTTCTGGTCTGTTCAGTCTCTCTACTCCATTCATCCTTCAACAAACACATCCTCCTTTGAATCGAGGGAATCCGACTATGTCCTTTAAATTGTTCACTCCTGTCACCCAAGAGACCAGTCGATCGAACCCAAGGCCGAACCCACCATGTGGGACAGAGCCATAGCGCCGTTGATCGAGGTACCACTCCAACGGTTCGGTCGACATGTTTCGTTGTCTGTTAAGGAAAACCGCCCAGTGTTACATATCGTCAGATACATCAGGGTTTCAAGACAAGAATGAAAAAGAACAAAGAGAGACATGTAGAAAAGGAAAAGTGCGGCACATACCGCATGACATCCAACAATGGATGCAGTCGATGTTCACGCAAACTTCCGCCCGCCAACTCACCCACCCCTGGCACCAGTAGATCGAAGCAGGCCACCGTGCCCGCCTTTGTGGCTTCGTTCGGCAGCATATAGAATGCCTTGAAGCTGGCTGGATAATC
The DNA here is from genome assembly GCA_014825575.1 of Phaffia australis. Lineage (NCBI taxonomy): Eukaryota > Fungi > Basidiomycota > Tremellomycetes > Cystofilobasidiales > Mrakiaceae > Phaffia > Phaffia australis. The sequence goes on from MVAH01000029.1 coordinate 97,152, forward strand.
ATGTACAAACACCGGTCCACCTTCTCTCGACGCCAGCCACTGCTCGTGGTCCGTTTGGAGGGCATATCCGTCCACGGGCTCAAGCTCAAATGGGACCTCTGCGTGAGCGCGTTTCAACAGCTCGATCGCTTCCACATACGACAGTCGTCCAAACGGGTTCTCTACTGCCGATTGAATCCTCTCTGCTGTCCCTGGCTTTGCCCAGAACACTCCTATTCCTGCACCTGCGTCCGGATCCTCCTTTTTTGCCAACTTCTCTGTCGATCCATCGTCTATAGTGAGCCCCTTGGAGAGACCTCGGAGCACACTCTTGATTCCTTGCTCAGTAAAATCCATCAGCTCATCCACCCGGTTGACGAAAGCAAGCTCAACCTCGAGCATTGTAAACTCTGCCAGATGTCTACTCGATCGGGAAGGCTCGGCCCGGAACGATGTCGAGAGTGTGTACGCCCTTGGACAAACCGGCAAGTACGTCTCGAGATGAAGTTGAGAAGAGACCGTCAAGTTTGCACCCGGCGGTTCCGGAAAGAACGCCTCCGACGGCTTGCCCGTCCCAGCAGTCTCGTTTGAAGAAGATGCGGTCACTCGAAAAGTCTCGCCTCCTCCTTCGCAATCGATACTGGTGATCAGCGGTGTATGTATATGCACAAAGTCATTTTCCTTCATAAGACCCCGAGACAAAGAATAAACAAAATAGATAGAACCGCAGGCCATATCAGTCCCTCTCTTCCCTCTGTCTACTCTTTAGCAAGCGAGGAGATATTGAACCTATTCAGAGAGACTCACCTACCTCAAGGAACGACCTCCACTCCCTCGCTACCCGGTCTCTTACTCTAACAACGGCCGCGTTCTCTCTTTCCCTCATTCTTAGATGAGCAAGCTCCCGGAGATAAACCGTCGGTCGATTAGTCGTGTTGAGGGGTCTTGATCGGTCTTTGACAGAACTTGGTTTCACAGCTGGTTCAATCAAATATGTCTTGAGGTGAGGCACGCACATGCATACACAATATAAGGGAGAGAGCAGAAGGACGAAATTCAGTCAGCACAGCTCAGAGATGGCCTTTTCGACAAGAAAACATATCGAGGTTGGAGCCTACCTGGCTATCACACTCTCCCAACACCGTCAGAACCTTGGCCTGGAGCTCTACAGGTTGTCCAGCTCCGGGAGAAGGGATTAGCTCTCCTTGTATCTGAACCGATGACCCTCTCGTTAATGATTCAACCATCCTATTAAATATGACATCAAAATCAATCGACCCAGACAGGATATGTATTAGCTATTAAAGCACGAGCGGGTGGACAAAGTTAAATCGAAAACGAACCTCCGAAGATCCCCACCAGACGACGAGTCGTCCTTCCTCCCTGATACAACAACCTGTAGGGCTTCGTCCGAAGTCCCATCCCTGATCTTCAGAAACGCCACATGTTTCTTTATTTGAATATTGGACACCCAACCATGTACTGTCGTTGCAGAACTCTGATCTAGTAACGATGTTGAAATTGATATTGACGACGGTGAGGTCGAAGGAGCAGAGGAAGGTTGATTATCTGCATGCCGCGTCGGCTGAATAGCCGGAGAGAATCTCGTCCGTAGAAGTTGCTTGATCGTGCGAGGGAGGAACGGTAGAGGTGTTGGCCTAGATAGTGTGGGTATCATATTTCAATGTGCCGGTATCGTTCTTGGTCGACCGACCGAAAGAAAGAAGATAGATGTATTGATAGAGGAAGAGGTGATGGCGTAGCTTGCGAAGATAAAAAAGAAAGACGCGGGGTTATAACAGGATGCGACACTATATTTGCTCAGTGAGTTCGCAACTTACCTCGCGCATAAGCATAAATACATTGGCTTATTTTCTTTTGACGAATTCTCTGTATTTACACAACAAGACAATTGGGAGATTGTGGCAGTCCCATCTTTGTTTTGTACTTAGTTATCGATGAGGGCGATGACGATTGTATTGTACATGTTGAATGGGCTTTTGACCAACACGTAGCATTTAAGAAGATAGTTACTGGGTTACCATGATCTTATGTTGGATTCGCTCATATTCATGGTATGCAGTAGGAAATACATGTGAGTATATAAGAATACATCCAGTTTGGAGATCACGTGATTGACAGGGATGAAACTGGGGCTGAATCATACGAGACATTCAAGAAGGAATGAGGAGAAGGCAAGATGAACGGAGGAAGTGAGAGCGACATGTAATGCGGACGGTAAAGAAAAACTTTAGTTCCCACCATTGGCTCTCGACCCTCTTCGCCGCCCACCGCTGGAGATGTGTCACCTTCCTGGCGTTCGGAGACGGCGCGTTCTCATCAACCTCTCACCGACATGCGGCTGGCCCTGTGAAGATGATGTTTGCTAAGCTAAAAGCCTCCCCGTGACTGCATGTTCAAAAAGTAAGGGAGTTCCGAATGTCGAGGATGTGCTCCCAGTGCCATGGCGAGTTCTCGGGAAGGAACGAGGCGTGGGCGCTAAAAGAGTGTCGAAGCGTCTGTCGAGTGATTCAGATATGTTTTGTGTGTGTGTGTCCACGTGTGCGTCAGTCATTCACTGTGTTCTATGCTTGCTCTCAGACATGGTGGAACAGAGATGTGAATGTATCGCGCAACATGCTGCGTATAGCCCTTCATCAGGAGAAGAATCATGGGGAAAGAATGCCGGGGGTTGGTTATGCTGCTGCTGCTGAGTTTGTGGCAGAGGTTGAGGCTGGCTCCTTGATGTAAACGCATGACCCATGACCCATGGGATTTTGGTGGTTCGTGGTCAGAGGCTGCCCAAGTCAATGAGGACCACGTATCGACCATCACCGGCCAAGGTTGTTGATCTCCAGCATTGTTGAATAGCAGCCAGAGCCATATTGCTAGTCAGCTATACTTGCCCATGCTACTCTTCATCCACTTCAGCATCCTTAGGTCGATTTGCCCAACACAATCTATACAAGGGAGCTTTCGAGAATAAAAGACACACACTGTGCCTTGAATTAAAAACATCCATATAGCAAGGTTGTGGTTCAACTGATGTATAAAAAGAAAGGAGGCTCGCTGGCTTGCAATCACCAAACAATCTCTGCCTGGTGGGTCATCACGCCGATTTCTTTCCTTTGTTTGAAAAGCGAAGGGTATACGAACTGCAATCCCACGTGTTTCAGAACAACAATTCTCGATGAGAATCACGTTCACCTCGAACCCAACAAGAGGTAATGGAGAAAAGAGACTTACACGCTGGTCGTACTCGCGCATTACCTCACTATGAATAACTTCCCTGTCCTTGACCATCTCTGTATACTTGGCCACCAGAAGATAGACTGTGAAATTGACTGCGAACGCGGTGAGAAGAGCAGAGAAAGGCGCGTAAGGAGTCACCAGGTGAAGCAGAATGGAGGCTGGTGGGGTATATGTTCTGTGGATATATAACCGAGAAGAAGAAAAGCTTAACAGAAAAATCGAGATCAGAAATAGCGAGAAGTATATGAAGACGAACGAGAAGAGCTGAAGATTGAAATCTGGAGGCGACCAGATATCCAACTGCTGAACCATTCTTCGTCTCCTTTGCGACTGATGTTTATCTGTATCCGAGGCCGCTGGTAGGGAAATTAAGAATCGGAGTAAAGGAAGTGGATTCAAACGTTTTCTGAATAGTGACACCGATAAGTATTCCCGGATGAATTAGACAAACCGTTTTCAGCACCTAGATTCATAAGATAGTACCCAAATAAGAAAGAAGAAACAAACTGACAGAGTCCAGACAAGTCCGGCTCGATAGAAGGCTGGATCTGTGAATTGAGCAGATTTGATGTGGTTGAAACCCTCAGAGTCCTCCATGACCTCATCCTCCTCCACAGCTTTGGCATTCGGACTTGAAATTGGATCCTAACAGGGTAATGCGCATATGCCATTAATTGAGAAAAATGCATGCGATGATCAGCATCGTTGCAATAGCAGTCTCAAAGGATGCAGAACGTAACCTAGTGCTTACTGTACGGAGATGCATTCGATAAGATCTCGTCCGGGTGAACAGATACATCGCATTCAAAGCTCCCACGATGAAGAACAATATTGATAGCCAAGTGGACTACGTGCGAATTATCAGCATGAAATCAAACCCCCAAAGACAATAACGAAAGGCAACATACCCAGTGACCCCAACTCCATGATCTACCGATAACGGGCTCAAAATCAGCGTCATACCTTCCTCCCAGTGGTCTATCACTTGTTAAGCCAGTTCTAAGAATATTCCGTTTTTTGTATTGAGAATCTGAGAATAGAGGCGCCCTCAGCAAGAACTGGACAAATGTCAGGATGAGGCCTAGGGGTCGAGCAATCCTCAGGAAGTCCGGAAAGGATGCTTGGATCCGATTAAGGACGTCATGAGGCAAATCTTGAACTCTAACCAAGCGCCAATAATCGTTTTACATTTATTTTTTAAAAAAAAGTCAGAGTCAGAAAGGTAAGAAAGAACAACTACCAGCTTTACACACAAGGGCTGACGAGAAAATCAAAGAGAATCTCACATACCTATCCATTAAAGGCCTCTTTCTCACGAATCTTTTTGGTTTCTGTCCATTTGAAGCTCCACCGATAGAATCTCTCGGCCCTCTCGCTGCCGGACTGTCTCTAGCTAGCGCCTTCTTTGCAGCTCTCCTGCTGCCTTCAAAGTCGAAAGGGACGGTCGAGCCTCCTCTGGTGAGACTGGCAGGAGTGGGAGGTTGAAAGATCGGCCGCCTAGTAGGTGTTTGAGTCGCTGAGGCTGAAGAGTACCTTGGAGATGATGTATGGGCTGCCGGTAGGTGGGCCTGAGCTGAATGAGAAGCTGAATTAGACGATAACGAAGACGAAGAAGAATATGCTCGCAAGGGAGATTCGGTGTCTGGAAGGTGTTGGGATCGGATGAAAGGAGAAGTTCCTGTCGAGACAGAGGTGAAAGAGGATGTACTCGGAGAACCGACCGCTTGAGAGAGAAGGGACCGCTTCTTGGGCCGTGTACTTGGAGTAGGTGTGCCCTGCATGGCAGTAGCTAAAGATCTCCGTAGGTGACTTGGAAAGCAACCGAGATGGGATAGGAAGATGACGATGAATTGTTGAAAGACAAAAAAGGTGACGAGACAAAGGAAAGTTCTCTCCGATTATGTAAACACGCGTTGACTAAAACACATCAAGCTTGACATTTCATCACACGACACACATGTGCAAACATATCACAGTGAGAAAAGAAAACAGAGGCATGATAAGAAGGAAGTCGGACAAAATTTACAACAGATAAGCTCGTATGCTGGACAAGACGAGGAAAAAGAGGGCGCGGGAGGGAATGAAAAGCTCAGGTAGAGTAAGGAATATGGCAGCAATCAAGTAATGGATCAAACATGAAAAAACTCGGCAATGATGGGGACGTGATGAGATAGGCTGAACAATGCGACATGCGAACTCGACGATAACCGAGTCCGACGTATGCGAATATGGTTGTGAAGTAAAAATGAGTGTCAGGGCAGAGAAAACAGAAGAAGGAACCTGAATCAGATGAATGGAGAGCAAATGGGAAGAAAGAAGCGTTGGAAATATTGTTCTCCGTTCTAGAGGGAAATTCTAGATGTAAGTAAGAGGAACAGACACAAAAATCTAGACATGACGATAGATGTCTAAGAGGAACAGGTATCAAACTCACTCGAAAGTTAACGGGTGCCTTCTACTCCACTCATTGCTGCCTCGCCTGCTCCTCCATCCTCCTCCTCTGCTCCTTCCTCTTCATCTCCATCATCGTCATCATCGTCGTCGTCATCGTCGTCATCATCGTCGCCAGTCAGCTCGGATCCTTCCATCCAGGATGCCTCGACTGTCTGTTTGACTCGTCGAACATACTCCTTCATACTGTCTCGGTAGAGCTGAGCGGCTTCAGCATTGGCAGGGCTGATTGAGGAACATACGATAATAGTACGACGCGATTAGTTGAGCATTTGTAGATCAAAATACATATGCAACAGGGCCGACCCATGATAAGCTAAGACTCACCTGTTTGGATTGGGGTCGTTGAAAAGACTCTGGATACTAGTCAAGATGGCGGCCACATCATATGTTGGTGACCATCGATTCTGAAGGATATCCAAGCACAGCTCTCCGTTGGCATACACATTGGGATGGAACATCTTGGACAAGAACTTGACGGTAGGCGGTTTGTTAGGATAGGTTTCCTCAAATGACAGAGTTAGTCGGAATGTTCCATCTTCGAAAGGAGTCTCGGCTATGTGTCGATAAAGGATTACATATCAGTACTTTTGAGCTTCATAGATGAGGGACGAATGGAACGAGCAGTCTTTCATCGTATAGATGACTAAAGCTAGACTGCGATCCTAATATGTCCACATTCTTCACAAGCATTCAAGCGTACCTGGACCAAAGATCACAGCGTTCCACAGCATCAGATTATCCGCACAGGGAGCACCGGAGACTCCGAATGGTGGATCTGATGAGAGCCGCTTAAAGTCTCGAATAAGTCGTCGACGACAGGCTGTGGACTAAGGCCAAGAGAAGGCGAATTGGGCAAATTAATTGGCAACTGATCAGACGTGCATCTGAAATTATCCGTGTTAGCATCTTTAGCTCACCATTGCTTGTAATAACGGCAGGTAAAGTGAGGCGATTGATGAAGTGGTTGTACAGAATACGTCGAGTAGGTGAGTGGATGAAAGAAGGAAAGCGTAGAAATCAAATGGAAACGAATTACGTAAGCGGTCGCCTATCCATTTTGAGTTTCCATCTCTTGATCGTTAGACGTACTTACAGACACATACATACACTCTACCTCAGAGACACGATGCTCACCATCTCTAGATCACATAGAAGAATACTCAGACCCATTGGCTTACTTTCTAGTCGTGTTAAATCATATGCTTCCATTCCTTCGTCTTCGGACTCCTCCTCTTTTAGCTCGTTCTCTAAATCAGCCGCATCGGCGCTCGATGTAGATACAACTCGATCGTTTCAGAAACCGCCTCCGACGCCTATACCCGAAGACGATACACCTTTGGGATCTATCCTTCGCAAGACTATTGATGTAAGCTTCTCTAAGCTGGTATACGTATCTGTATTTATGGGATTAAATCTAGTTCCCTACCATGTGTTTACCCAACAGGCGACCGGTCCTATGCCTCTAGCAAGATACATGACACTCTGCCTCGGACATCCAGAACATGGATACTATACAACCAAGGAAGACGTCCTCGGAGAGAAAGGAGATTTCATCACTAGCCCAGAAATCTCTCAAGTTTTTGGAGAGGTAATACCTAGTTTCTCTAGATGAATGCGCTGGAATCATTTGATCAGTATCAGTGGCGCTAATCGATCTAACAAACACAATCCAATATATGCAGCTAATCGCCATCTGGCTAATCACTCGCTGGCAAGCCAATGGGTCACCTTCGAATGTCAGATTATTGGAACTGGGACCAGGGAGGGGAACATTGATGGCCGACATCCTTCGAGTGAGTATGCTCTGATCCTGTGTTGTGCCTCTTTGTTTGATCGCTGCCCTCGTCTGACGCTTATCCCATCATATTCTCTTGAAACAGACATTTAAACAGTTTCCATCCATGGCTGAGACTATTCAGACGATTGATCTAGTCGAATCATCTCCTGTCATGAGAGAGACTCAAAAGAAGTCCCTGGAATCGTATCTCAAGAGGAAGGATGGTAGCCAGGTCCAAATCAGATGGTTCGATCGGATTGAGGAAGTTCCAGTGTGTGAGTCCTCAGCTATATTCCAGTTCGATCGTCGATCGGCCTTAGACTGATGATTTTGCACAACGACTGTTCTGATACTTTATACCGATCTATCTTACGTGTTAATCTTTCAAAGCCAATGCATACACCCTTTTTAGCGCACATGAGTTTTTCGATGCTCTTCCTATTCATCTCCTCGAGCGCGTCCCTCCACCACCTGATCCAGAGCCTTCTCCTGTAACTACCTCGCCCTCTCCAGAGACTAACAATCCTCTGAAGCCTCATTTTCATGAACTTCTCGTGACGTATACTCCACCATCGCCTGCCTTCCATTTCACACTCTCTATCGAGCCAACTCCATATTCAACATATATACCCACGACGAGCGCCGAGTTTGATAATGTCGAAATCGGACAAAGAGTCGAGGTCGGAGCGGTTGGGTTTGGAATCATGAGACGCTTAGGAGCGCTACTATTTGAAGACAAACATGCTGGTGGAGGAAGTGGCCTAGTTATCGATTACGGAAAGGACGGATTCTACAGTGAAAGCTTCAGGGTACGTCGTCTTCCTGTCTCTATATAACGCAACCTTCTTACTCTCCCTGACCCTCTTTCGCGCCCTCAACTTTTTTCGTTTTTTCTCCTCTCCTTTATCATCTTGAAAATATAGGCCTTTAAAGCGCATACCGCTTTATCTCCGTTTGTTACCCCTGGTCTATCCGATCTGACTACAAATGTTAACTTCTCTCACCTCCGTACTGCTCTGCTAGCCTCTCCATTCGGCTCTAGGATAAGATCGTTTGGCCCAATTCCGCAGGCCGACTTCCTTGAACGAATGGGCTTAATACCTAGGGTAGATGGTTTAGTAAGTGGGAAATCCGAGGAGACCAGTAGAAGAATAAAAGAAGGCGTGGAAAGGTTGGTTGATCGAGAGGGTATGGGGACAGAATATGTGTTCCTTGGTGTAGAGGGGAAGCAGAAGGAGCCATCTCAAGGAGAAGAAAATCAAGCGGTGTGGCCGTTTGTTTGACTGCTAATCTAGAATGATTTATCCGCCGATTAGCCAACCTTACGTTGCAGAGATTACTAACATATAGTCATACAAGATAACATGGAAACGACTTCGGTCAATAGATAAAGTGAAACTACATAAGGAACACATACGCAGATTGAAGGAACGAGAAAAAGGACGGTATAGGTATAAACATAAGAATGATCGTGATACTAACCAAGCCATACGAGTCAGCTCTGACTGATGATCGAGTACAGAGGCAGCATCAAACACACATCAAAACAGAAAGTGTGCTAGGTATATGTAACAAGAGAAAAAAGCACAACTATGAACAACTCGCAATGGTAAGGAGATCCGGGACTACCTCTTTGTTCTGGTCCTCTTTCCGGGTTTCACGATGATTTCCTCCTCTGCAGCAACGGACCAAGACAGCACGACGACAATTTCAGCTCATTTTTCGATCATTAAAAAGCAGAAAGAAATAACACACCTTCCACATCTTGGGTCATGTCCAGCATCTCTTCGTCTACATCTATGTTCTCAGATGCTGTTGGAACAGAGGGCAATTTAGAAGCAGTCGATGGCTCTGAGTCTTTATCAGAAAGTTCAGACGAAACCGGCGACGGAGCATCCATCACCAACTCTTCCTCGTCAAACTCTTCCTCGTCCTCGCCAGCCCTATCATTCTCATCAGAAGAGGCGTTTCGTTTGGCTGTTCGAACCTTTGGCTTAGGTCTAGCCCTCTTCTTTGTCCGCTCATCATCATCTTGACCAACACCCGCCTCATCAGGCTCGGAATCGGAGTTGTCAATCGTCTTGGATGACGTTCGCTTACGCTTTGGGATATCGCGCAAAGGGGCGGCAGGACGTTTCTTAACAGCATCCTCATTGTCCGAGGTCGCTTGAGCCATTTGGAGCCGAGCGCCAGAGGCAATCTTGGAGTCTTTGGACATCGTCGTCGTCAGCTGTATTGAGCAGATCAAGAGCCATTTAGGATAAGCTAAGGCTGCTGACCGGTTGGGGAAGAGATATGAGGAACTGACCTTCTTCTCGTAAGTTCTGTAGCTGTCCCAGACCTTATTAGAAGTCACCTCAACATCAAGCTTGCTAAGCACCTCGTCCAAGTGCATTTTACTAAAGAATGAATAAGTGTCGTAGAAAAATGTTAGCTCACAAAGGTTAGAGAAAACAAAGGAAACGATGAAACCAACATTCTCAATGCTTCCCTGCCCTCCATTCCGACAGAAAGAGGAATCAAAGCTCGGTAGTAAGAATAAACCTTCTTAGCCTTCAACTTGTTTCCGTTCTTCTGATACTGGCTCAGGCGCCGGAAGGAAGTATCGAGCAGAGTAGTGTGAACACTTGTAAGCGTTTTGGGATCTACATGCTTTAAGATTTTGAACTGGGTTCCATAGACGACAAGGCCACTTGTGAGGAGTTTGGCAAGCGAGATGAAAGTCGCCTCATCGACTTGAGCGTCTAGAAAGAGTTCGAAACACTGTTAAGACAACCCATACATATAAAATTAGCATCCTTCGGGTTTCACTTCGCTATTAATAAAAGGATACTCACGTCTTCTAACGATCGAAGTACAAGCTTCTCGATTTTGTCTTGCTGACCTTCTCCGTAGCAAGCAATGGAACGGACATCATCCACAAGTGAGCGGCAGAGGATATCATACTCAGTTCCAAAGCGATTATAATGAGTGAATATGATAGCAGCGTGCTGGATATCGAGAACATCCGTCTTCAGGGCAGTCACGAACGCGGCGATAAGAGAGATGAATTGATGCTCTTGAATGAGAATTGTTTCACTAGTGAGCGCGAGATCTGCTAATGACAAAAGGAACAATGATTGAAGCAAGCAGACACATGGAAAGAGCAAAGATATTAGCTCAAGCTGAATTGCTTTTTTCTGGCTTGTTGACCACTTAGAACACGATACAAACCATCATCTCCACTACGCTTGACCCTCTTAGTCTTCTGCGCAATCTTCTTAGACTTGGAGGGACTGGTCTCGTCCTCATCCAGATTGTCGTCCTCTCCATCGCTAGACTCGTTGGCGTCTTTCTGAGTAGCCACAAGCTCGGAGCGGTCCTCGATATATCGCTCGATCTCTAGTTGAATGTAGTCAGCACACTTGGTCTGTGCCTCACTGGAGAGGGACAATCGCAATGACTTAGACATCGTAAACACGACTCCTTTCCGTTCGGCGGGAGTCAAATCGGGTTGGTGATTATACAGAATATGGAATCGAAGTAACAGGTCGAAAGCCTGCGTTTGAAAAGACATATTTTGTGATCAGATACCTTCCGCTATCTCTGACGGATATTTATTCTCATCTTGCTTGAAGAACGATTCGGTTATACACTTACAGCGGCTCGGACGGGTTGGGCAGCATTAGATTGAGTTCCGATAGCACACTCCTCCACCAATTCAAGTAGCGCTGACCGCTTCTCAAGAAGTGTGGGTTGTAATGCCTCGTTCTCTAACGCTTTGGAGGTTCGCCAGAAGATGTTCCGAGCTAGCGCTTCAAGAGCGTTGACGACCAGCTGTGTAAACAGAAGCCGAATAGGTAAGTGTCAGAGCTGATGCTGTTCTCGATAGAAAAGAACGAAAACTCACTTTGCGCTCTTCTTTATAACCTAGTGTTCCTCTAGAAACCAAGGCCAGTAGAACAGCCCAACCACTGCTTTGTTTACCTCCTTCGTCCTCGTCCATTGCCTCAGTCAAATCTCTCTGTCCAAGCAGCAACTTGATTTTTAAGCAACAACTCTCCAAGCCTCCTACTTCCTCCTCTGTGAATGCGGCAGTGTATACGTCTCGTCCTGCGACGATCGCTCGGAGAGCAGCGAAAAGAGCCTCCTCCAGCTCGGCTACCTTTAAACTGTTGGTGTTAGCTAGAGGTTCTGTCGCTAACATCACTTGTAGGGCTGAGATGGATGCATTCAAGACGGCCAAGTCCGAGTTCTTAAGGATCAGTCGAATCAGATCGGTCCAGAGAGCCTCGTACGCCTTGATAAAGATTAATGTAGAGAGTCAATACGTAGATAACAAACAATGTGAGATATGGAGAGAGAACCAACTGTGGTGATTCGGAGATCCAAGTACATATCGAGGTTCATCACTAGAGGGATCGCTAGAACGAAGACCAAGTGCCGATTATCACTTTGATATTTGGCGATCAACTTCGGTAAGAAGTTGATTAATAGCCGAGTCATATCAGTCAAAACAGTAGACTCATCGTTGGTCTGTGCAAGAGGCGTTTCGATTAACATGATTCAGCAGTAAGACAATGCGCTTTCCAATCAGGCGTCCAGAAGGACGAAAGGAGATGCTCACCGAGCGGATGACTTCCTGCTTAGTTTTCTTCAAGCCAGTTACCAAGATTTCCAAAAGGCAGCCTTCTTCCTCTTCTTCCAGCTTCCATCCCTCCTCCACTATACTGTTGTCAAGACTAGCATCCTGCTGATTATCTTTTTGCGAGTGATCCAAACACAAAAACTCTGTCAACCCCTCCCAGTCTCTTAAGCTCTCCACCTTGTCCCACAGACTCTCTACGGCAAGCGCGATCCGTCCATTTCCACTAGTGTCTCCGACTCCTAGATCTTGACCGAGCTTAGCATCATCAGCAGCATTAGGATTATCTGATGAACCTCGCTCAGGCGCAGTTGAAGCATCCACTAAAGCCTGAGAGAACCTGACGAACATCGAGGCAAGTGATTTCCAACCTACTCTTGTTTGAAAGACCCTTTGAGATTCTTCAGTATCTTCCTCGTCATCGAGAGACAGGTTTTTTTCCCTTCGACGTCCAGCCTCGATCTCCTCAATTGTTTCGTCCCGTTCCTCCGTCCATCGAGCTTCGAAGAATCCAGCAACGGCCTTTCGAACTCTAGGTTCGGCATCGAACACAAGCAAACCCACTTGCCGTCGCTTCTCATCCTCAAGCATACCTGATCGTTCAACATGGTTCAAAATCTCGATCGAGGTCGTTCGAATGGAGAGTTCTACATCGTGGAACGCCATTTCGAGAATCCGGGATTTGAACCGCTCGGTGAATGTGCTGAGACTGGCTGCGTGTGACTCGTCCGAGTAAAGAACGGAGAGAGCTCGAACAGTCTCGAGTCGAGTGGTAGCGTTCTGTGCATGTCGATCAGTAGAGGAAGTAGAAGATATGGTCGTTAGGTTGCGAATGAAGCGAACATCCTGGTCAGGAAGAGACTTACGATATCGTCCAACATCCATCCAATGTATTTAAAGTAAGCCGACTCAAGGTATACATCCGGAAGGGTAGTCATCCAAACTCCCAACTGCTTCACACACTCAGTACGGATGTTTGGGTCTAAGTCTCTGTATCGCATTACAAAGACGCTACACATAGATAAAAGGTGTTTTGTATTTCAGGGTTAGTGTGATACCTAGAACGAATCGTAAGCTCAGGAAGATGAACGTACGTGTTGAAGAACTCATTGAGGTATCCCTCGACCTTGCCTTTCTTCCAATGAACCTCCTTGACCTTTCGCTCTAATTCGGCTAGGCGCTCCTTTGCAGCCTTGCCCGCCGGACCAGTCGCTTTTCCAACTTTACGCTTCTCTTGCTCTCGCTGTCTACCTGCTACACTTAGCTCCTCCCTCACTTCAGAGGCAACAACACATAAAGCCGACATGATCTCGAGCGCAATGACAGTTCCGGTATGTCGGAAGCTTCGAAGTGGCGAGTGGGAGAGCGTGAAGAGCCATGACTGTAAAACCTCGATCATCGGGGACGGCTCAGACTTGTGCACGGTGGACGAGTACATGATTGGGGTTTGGGATAGATTGAGGATAAAGGCCGAAACGAAAGACGCGAGGGAAGGTCGGAAGCGCTTGAACGTTCTATCTCTTGAAATCAGAGGGTATGAACCAAGGGATTTCTATATACACACATATTCAGAATGGATATTTAACAAAATTCAGTAGAGATCAACGTTGAAAAGATACACGCCATGGGTACTCACGTCTTTTTCCAAATCGTCTACTCTGCTAACAACTCCATCTAGATCGACGGCCTCGTCGGGTGTTACAGTTGACGACGATCCAGAAGCCTGATTGCAGAGGGCATGGCTTTTAGGTCAGATTACTTCTGTCTTCAAGCCGGATCTGATTAGAAAAAGAAAACTGACTCGAATAAGAAAGATGACTAAATCGCCCAGCGCCTGATCCTGTTCCTCCTCGTAGGTCTCTGCCCAGTTTTCAATCACAGGTTCAAACGCACGACCATCGAGTAACGCGTCTAATAGAGAGAAGTTGACGGATGAAGTTGGATAAGCTAGCGTCAGAGTATATTACCGTTATCGATAAAGAAACTTACTGAAGAAGACACTATCCCTCTCTACTTCCGTGTTCGCTAACACCTTTTTACTTCCTCCAGCCATCATGGTTTCATTTCCGGTTCCACTCTTGCTGACTCTTGACTTCTTGACAGATCCACTAGCCCCTTTGCCACTACCTCTTGAGCCACTAATGCGTCTCTTCTGAGCTCCGGCTTTCCCTTTGGCCTTTGGAGTCGCGTCTAGGTCGTCGTCGATATGGGACTTTCGAGCTCTGGAAGACCTCGGTTTCTTCGAGCTAGCAGATTTTCCAAATTCTTCACCGGACGACTACAGATGAGATGATCAAAACGAGGTGTGACAGGGAAAGTAGACATGGAGTCGAGACATAAATCGTCGAAACAGTTGCGTCAATTGGCCCGTGCTCGATTTCTTCTTCAACAGACATGAAACTTACAGGGTCTGAGAAAGGATCTTCTTCGTCTGAATCTCTAATTTCTTCTTCAGATTCTTCGCCTGAATCTTCCGAATCCTCCGAATCCATTGACTCATCTCCTGATCCTTTGTTAGGTCTCTTCTTCGGCTTCGTTTTCGACCTAGTAGATTTTGAGCCATTTGCATCTGATCTCTTTGTTGTAATTAGAGAAGCAGGAACAGCTATTCCACGCATACAGCGTTTATGTTTAAAATAACGGGATCAGAGGTACATATTGACAGCTTTAGCACACGATTCGAAAGACTAGATGGATCTCTCAAGACGACAGGTGTTTCTCAGACAATGAAGAAAGAGGGGCCTACCTATCTGAGGAGGTTTTTTGGTCTGTCTGCCACTTCGCCTGGGCGCATTGGGTGGAGGGGTGGAATCGCTATCCGACATGTTCGATATCCTACTAAGGTTATCAACACACAAATGAGGAAGTTGAAGATGAGTTGAAGATGTGTTTAGGATGTGCTCAGGATGATGGTCAGTAGGAGAGATGAAAGGGGATAGACAGGAAGGAATATGTTTGAAGATCGAGAGAATGGACGCGTCGCGCGACGCGTGACGCGTCCCAGATGGCTTGAACGCGTTTGAAACATTTATGTAACCCTAACTCGCGCGTCTTATGAACTCTCACACATGTAAGGTTACGTTGTATATGTTTCCATCAACCGTCAAGACTTTATCAGCGCCTTTCAAACCAGCTTTTTCCTCTCATCGTTCTTCATCATACACGTTTCGATCGTAGGAGAAGTGGGAAAGAAATCTTGCTGTAGACGGACTGAACAAGACGTGAAATAAGAAGTCATGCAGACCTCGACTCAGGCTTCTGCTAAATTATTCTTTGGGACAATCGTTCAATCTCAAGCGGTCGTCCCTCCAACCGCTCAATCCACGCTACAGCTGGCGAATATATGCACTAATTCGGACATTATCCAAGCTGTCCGAGCTCAATTAGTGAGAATTCTATCAGAGATTTACACAACGTAGTAGAGTACGTAGCTAACCGAGATCTGTCGCGCTTACATGGCGAAGAAATCAGCACTTTCGGTCACCATCGTCCGAGGGATCTTTGGCTCACTTCCTCCTCATCTGACACCATCAAAGGACATCCAAGATTTCTGGGAAGCCTATCTGGATGAGATACAAGGAACAAACTCGGAAGGATCAAAGATGGAAGGGGAATGGGATCTGTGGGAACTCTGTTTTAGATCTTGGAAGTAAGGGTGAGCTTCCATTAGTGTATGAGCTGAGGAGGAGTAGATATAGGGCTTGGAAACATGCTGATTTTGTTGGTCATGCGTGGTTCTCAGAGCTCTTCATTCGGTGTTTCAATCATCAGAAGGTGGGAGATATGTCGTCTTATTCTCCCGGTTGACGTACAAGCTGTACCTGTCTTCGACAAAAGTACGTGATTTATATACTTAGGCGATGAAGTTTATGGATTGACATCCGAAGCAGCCCAACTGATTTTTTTGCTTGTATATATCACAAAGCTATCAACTCCACATCTTGTTCGTCTAGCAATCCAGCAGTACTTTCAGCCTATCCGAGACGCGCTCTCACTCTCGTCAAGGGATCCGTCGCCGTCAATTCCATCGAAAAAACAAGCGCTGTTTCCGCTGGCCGAAATTTTATTCAGGGTGTATGCGAGATTGGACACTTATAAGCTTGGTGCGCAGATCCTGCAAGTCGTTCGACCTTCGATAGGACTATTAGATAAGGAGGGATGGGTCGAAAGTTCAGTCAAGGTCAGATTCGAGCAGGCCCAGGGTACATGGCTCTTAGGCGATCGGAGAATTTTACAGGTATGTCTAAATGAGCGTTTTTGGTTTTAGATAGCACTCAAGGAATCGAAGAAAGGAAAAACCTCTATGTGAACTCATCCGATACTGATCCACCACTGTCTTCCAGGCCCATAATTCCTTACAGAAAGCGTTCCTGGGCTGTCCTTCAACTACACCTTCAATGTTCTGTAATCGTCGATTGATCCTGGTGTCTCTTTTGACGACGTCAATCCTTCTCGGCACACTTCCGACCAGGAGGTTGCTCGACTACTTCCAGCTGACAAGTCAATTCAGCCCGCTTGTTTGTGGAATCCGATACGGTGATCTCAGGAGCTGGCGGCGTGGGCTTGGAGAGACTGGGGGCAGCGAACGGATCGATCGAATGGAGTGGTTCAGACGGAAGAAAATCTTGGGCGTATTAAGGGAGAAAGGCGTGGTTCTTGTATGGAGAAGTCTCCTTCGGCGGACGTTAGTGACCTCTTCTCCATGTATCTGCTTGGCTACCGTTCGATAAGTAGCCAAGGTCCGAGTTGCAAGCTGACGGTTCGTTCTCTCATCCAACAATAGGTTACTAATCTACCGGTCATGTCTTCAACAACCGTCGAGTGGTCAGTCGGACCGAGTGGCCCTCCCGCTTTCGTTTTTTCTGACTGCACTCCGGTTCGGAATGGAAGATGATTCTTTGGACATTGATGATGCGGAGTGCATCGTATGCAACCTCATCAGTTTGGTATGTGTGAACAGCCTGACTCTGTCTGTGTGCTCTCTTTCTGTTATACAGAGATCTGATTTCTTTGGCATGTTCACAGGGATATGTGAAAGCAGTGATATTGAGGGGCACTCAGATGGTGGTGTTCTCCAAAGAAACTGGCATGGGTTTCCCTCCGATCTCCAGGGTTCCATTCAGGACTGTATGAACGGAGAAAGAACACAAACACCTTAGTTCGATGAGACGTACTTGAAATCTAGAATCAATATGAATCAGCAACACGATGCTTACGTACACATATCACAATCTATCCATGGCTAGCTAGAACTGTCTCACCATCGATCGGATGTTCTTTCAGTCCCTCTGTCTCTGCGCAGTCCTAGGCACCGACCTGCCCTTGGTTACAACGCATCATCAGCCGTGGTTACACATATTGATAATTATATCCGTAACCTACTACCCTCCTGCCCTCTGCCCTTCCCTTCTCTTCTTTGTACATACACCTCTGGCTCTCTTTCCGTTTCCTAACCCAACTTGCCATCCTTCCACTCACACTCACATACTCACACACCGCTGAAAACACTGTTCCCAACATTCATCCATTGTCATAGATACCGTCCTCGTTCTTTCTCGATTTGGAAGAATTTTTATTCAAGTGAGAATCTTTCCTATCAGTCCGTCGAAGCCTGTCGTCTTTTTTTGACTCCGGCCGTGTAAACTGTGGATTCCGGCAACAAGTCACTGGACTTCCTTCCCCACTTTCCTTTCCCCTCATTCTTCCCTTTCCTCATTCTCCACTTGAGGACAGTCATTTCACGTACTCTTTGATACCTCTTTCCTTTCCTTCTGTCCACCGTTTTCAATCAACCAAACCATGGCCCAATACTTTCCCGCACCGGCCATCGCTTCGCCTCTGAACGGTACTGGTTCTGTCGTTCATAATCCGGACGACGGAGACGTTCAGACCAGGTTACCCTCGATCTGTGTGGACTATCTATCCCATGATTGGACTGAGGAAGATATCTGGTCATCGTGGAGGACGATGACGAGGACAAAGAACGAGGTCGCCAACGGGGTTCGACTAGAGAACGCCAGTTGGCGGACCTGGTGGAAACAACGGAACAAACTCAAGACGATTAGCCCGGAGACTCTTAATTGGTGAGTACATACCTATCTCTTACACTATCGATGATTCTCCATCTTCTCTTTCCCCATCTCTGTCTTCTGGCTCGTATTCTCGTTTGAGTACTCCCAGCAACCAGAGCCGAAATGCCATTCATCACCATCTGCGATAGTCTGACAGACATTGTGCCGAATCATCTCTAACCTTGGAGAACGAGAAAAGATAGAGAATATAAG